>JAZHYW010035976.1:0-33726 GCA_037355805.1 Ixodes ricinus | reverse complement strand
ACATTACAGGGGGAAGGGGGGGGGTGGTGGTGCTTGTACCACGAAAGACAGCAAAAGCTAAGGCGCAGATGATGATTACGAGTGGTCATACGCAAAAATGATTAAGTGGTCCTAAACATGCTTGCGACGGACGCGTGAGCCTGGTTGCAGAGCACCAGTACTTGTGCTCGCGCTCCGCTGCAGCAACCGAAAGCCAAGTAGCACGTCACACCATCCGTGCTTGCGGCGCGTGAAGCCGCGAACAGAGTGCTAGCGTTTGTGCTCGTATGTCTTCAATAGCACGCAAGAGGGCGAAAGAGAAACCTAGAAATGTTGCAAGTCAAAAACATCTCAATCTGATGTTTAAGACTAGGGCAGAAAGTTGGACAGGTTGGTGATTCATAATAATTAAAAAGCGCAACAAGACGACGGACGCAGAAGAAGACATAAATGTGTCTGTTTTTAAGACACGTTTATAGGTTCTGGAATTCCAATGGCTCTAGTAAATGTGCACATGCAGTGATGTGACTATTGATTGTCTTTAATTGGGGGGCCATTACTCGGCAGGTTGACGAGGCGGCCAAACTTTAGGGGAAGTACAAAAAAGCAAAAGACAAAGTTTGATGATTGAAAGAACAGCTGCACAATGTCCAATAGTTTAACAGGGACCTCCAGAGGGCCCTGGGACGGAATGTTGGCAACAGGCAACCACTGGTTGTGGAGCATGCCGCCCTTAGCATTTAACTACCACAACCACGGGTGCTGTTAATGCTGCTGCTGAATGTCAAGAAAGCCAAGCCAAGCAAAAGACACAGACGCCGAAATACAGCCATGGCGTACCATCATGCAATCCGCTCCCGAGCCGAATCAATAAACATCGTTTTCAGACATGGTGTCAGAAGTGGGGTCTAACAAAAGAAGAAAGAAGAACCTCAGCAGAAATGATACAGCCACGGATTCGAGCGACAGAGCAAAGAAGATGCCGTTAAGACAAGACAAACAAGTTGACGCACGTGAGCGCCGATTCCGCAACTATCGAAGGTGGTCAAGGACGTCGAAGCCTCTTGATCTGTCGTCCGAGTCATCAGACGCACTGGGACAACCGGCTTCAGAGCTACGAATGGTACACAGCAGCGATTCAGCTACAGAAGAAACCTCCTGAAGTTCAAGTAGCGAACTTAATGGCTGTCATCGGCCCAGACGCACAGAACGTGTTCCAAATGCTCCCACTGAGCAAAGACGACAAGAAGAACCTGCACATTTTAAAGCAACAGTTCGAAGAGCACTTCCACCCGAAAGTCAACCATGCCTCCGAACGGTACAGGTTCAATCAAATGAAGCAGAATGAGGGCGAGACTTCCAATGAGTTTCTGACGGCCGTAAGACTCCAAGCAAAAAAATAGTTTCTGTGAGGCTGACTGACGAACTACTACGCGATCGCATTATCGTTGGCATCACCAACGACGACGTCAAGAAAGACTGCTAAGCGACCCGACTGTCGACCTGAAAAGAGCCGTGAATCTCTGCAAGGCGAGCGAAAGTTGGTTTTAACAATTTTATACGATGCTCCTGGTGATGGCTCAGGTTTCAGGCGACAACAGCTTGGAAATTCTACAAATGACCCGGTTGAGGCTTGACAACCTGACTGCCCTGATGGGCACTGTGTTAGAAGCTCTGAACAAGCACAAGAAGGATGATGACAACAACTGCCCCGTTCGGAGCCACACGCAAGCTACGATTTCAGTATGAATATATTCTGTTCGAGATTAGAAGGCCATAAACATGTTCTCGTGTTTTTTCTCAAAGTCCTTGTGCTAGTGGGCTCTACAGGGTTAAAGGCTGACCCAATTCACTCAGGTTCCAAAAAAGCAACGAGCTTTAAAATATTTATTGTTAAAATTTTGCCTTCACTTCATTCAAAATTGCCCGCTGAAGGGCGAGCCTGATTATGATGCGTAGAAGAGTGACGGACCTGTTTCGAACTTTTTGTCACTATCTCGGCGGCACATATTTGGTGGACGCGCCGGCATCACACTCCCAAGATAGTGACAGACATAAAAAAGTGACTACGTCACTCCTGTACTGCTGATAATCAGGCGCGAAGTTTTGAATCAAGCGAAAAAACGTCAAAATTTGAACGATGAATATCACAAAGCTCGTTGTCTTTTCGCCAATCGCTTCCATTGGGTTAGGGTTTATTATTTGCGGCCTTCAAAACTGCGATGCGACATGGTAAATTAAACCGTTAATTAAAAGTTAATTATAAAATTTTGGTTAATTATTCAGCATATGTGACGCTTTTCCTCTCAGTCCGCAAAAGAGCTAATATTCTCGTCCTCCCGAATGGCATTTTACCCGAGGATCAGACGAGATTGCAGATTTTGGCATTTTATACATCAGAACAAATGTAAGGCTTATAGTGATCAGTCCCAATATCACTATGCCTTCCAGGGGTGACATGCCCATACTACCCGGAGGATTGCCAGGTCCTCGCATATAAAAATGGACCAACAGCAGAAACCACCTTGTGCAGTGCAGACACAATAGAGGTCATCCAACTCAACTCATCGTCAACCTTGGAGAGGGCAATAGTTCTATGCATCCTTATATACTACTTAAAAGACCTGACTTCCCCAAGCACCTTTGCCTAAACCTTTGGGCTCGTGCAGTGTATGTTAAAAGGGGTGGCAGGGTTTGAGCACGCGTGGATGACTCGGAGACTAACTGGCATTGTCAAGAGCATTTCATCTATAATCTAAAAATTGGGCTGACCAGATAATGCCTCTTACCCACATGCATTGTTGGTGCCATTAGTGTTTCTTTTTTGCATCTTTTATTATAGAGGGCGTCCCAAAAAAAAGTTTACATGCTAAAATAGCCCGCAAAAATCAGAAACTGGACAGATCTTGTTGTAACTGCTTACAAAAATACCTTTCACTGGTCATCTTTTTGTGTTAAATTTTTAAAAGTAACTTTGTGATTTTCCTAAAAAAAATAGGCCACTTGGATCAGTAATGTTATTGTAAATGTATGCAACACATGTTTGCATGTTGAAACTATTTCCTTAGGCTGGTTGAATGACAAGCGGAATTCGCAGCTGGTTTGTGTGTGGTAACTCATCCTTATGTTTTCGGAAAATGTGTATATCCACTTCACAACTGCAGCTGCCTTCAAGTTTCTGAAATGTGTTGAACACTCGGCACGATTTCTTTTATGTGAATCAGCGGAGGAAGTTTCTTCCTGAAGGGCGCCCGTTTCCATAGCAAGAAAAAGACGCAGACTCCATACACAGTGATGGCGACGGGAACTGCAAACGCCCTGGGGGAGGTGTGGCTTGCAACCACTTGATGGCAATTCTTCGGGCCGTAGCACTTTTGCAGGCTAAAGGCTTCAGCGAGGCGCCTACAAAGCTGTCCTGCGCTGACCTGCCACAACAGTGGAGGTACCTCGAGGGCCACACATCCACGGTACCTCAATTCAGTTCTACCTCAATTCAGTTCGTTGATTGGAGGAATGTGAGGGAGGGCGGCCAGGACACCCAACTTACCGTATTTACTCGCACGATGAACGCACTCGCGTAATAAACGCACCCCCAAATCGGCTCTTAAAGTTTCGACCTTTTTTTTTTTTCACGCGCGTAATAAACGCACCCCCAACTCGGACATCAAAAGTTTGACTCCCTCCCCCCACGCGCGCGAAATGAACGCACTTTTTTATCCTGGTGCAGCGGGGTCGCGAATGCATGGGCAGCGTGAACGACAAAACGCCTTGTAAAAGGCGTTAAAAATATTAAAAAATCCAACGGAAACAAAAAAAAGCATTAAAAAGAGTTCTTTTTTTTGCACAGCGCAGTCTGGATTTTGGGTCACGCGCCATGCGCAGAGTTAAGAAAGAGAAGCGGAGAAGCCCTCGCCTAAGCAAAGCGAAACAGAAACAGCTTGCGAAAGGCGGCAAAAAAAAAAAGAAATCCACGGAACCTAAAAAAAAAACATTTTTCTTCTCTTTTTTTTTTTTTTTTTGCACAGCGCAGTTTGGTCTTGGGGTCGCGCGTTGCGCGCAAGAAGTTAGGAAAGAGAAGCGGATGAAGCCCTCGCCAAAGCAAAGCGAAACAGCTTCGAAAAACGCCAAAAAAAAAACATCCACGGATCTAAAAGAACAGAAAAAAAAAACAGTTTTTTTTTTTGCTTTTTATTGCACAATGCAGTTTGGTTCCAGGGTCGCGCGCCGCGCGCAAGGAGATAAGAAAAGAAAAGCGGAGAAGCTCTCGCCTAAGCACAGCGCACATAAGGAAGATCCTGCCCTTGCCTGCCTCCTCGCACTTTGGAAAGTGAAGCGAGGAGCCCTCGAAATGAACGCACTTTTTCTATCCTGGTGCAGCGAGGTCGCGAATGCATGGGCAGGGTGGGCAAACAAAACAACTTGCGAAAGGCGGGTAAAAAAAACAACACGGAAGCAAGAAAAAAAAACATTGAGGAGCATTTTCTTTTTTGAGCATCGCAGTTTGGTTTTGGAGTCGCCACGCCGTGCGCAAAGAGATAAGAAGTTACGTCGATTTTTGCGGGATAAAAGGTCTGTTCATTGTGCCAGTAAAAATAAGGAGGCGAAAATTTTACCTCGCGTAATGAACGCACCCCAACTTTGCCTCGATTTTTCGGGAAAAAAAGTGCGTTCATTCTGCGAGTAAATACGGTATGCTCCGCCTCTATGAGAGCAGGGTGGTTCCCCAAAGCAAGAAGTAGCCAGAAGTTGCTACAAGGAAGTTTGCAGAAGCACTCCTCAGCCGGGGATGCTGCAGTGACTTTGGGGCAGCTTTTGCTGCAAGTGACAGACAAAACAACGAAGGACACAAAGTTCGGCCTTGCACTGGCTGTGGGCACCGCTGGCGTACCAGCAGCCTGTCTTCCCCCATGGACACTCGGTCATCACAAATATCCCCCAGCACAAAAAGCCAGCCCTACCCAGCTCCACAAGAATGTCAGTTCTTCCAGGGAAGTGAACCGTGGGACATTCCCATTCTGTTCCTGTGAGACGAGATTTTGGACGTAATGATAGATATTGTTATTGTAAAGGCCACTATATAGCAAATAATTGTATGACATCCCATTGAAGTGCGGTCATGAAGTCTGCCACCGCTGTGTGTGCACGGAAAACTATGGAGGCGCATTCCTGCTTGCCGCATGGTATTCTCACTCGTAATATTGTTTTTATGTTACAGTCTTGAGGGGGGGGGGGGCTATGTGTTTGTTTTAATGTTGTTGCACTTGAGTATGCATGCTTCAGCACAGTGGAGTTCTTGAATGGACTCATCTCACCATCACATTTAACACAGATGGCAGTCCCTTGTATAAGTCATCAAGAGCTTCACTGTGGCCAATCCATTTCATTGTCAACGAACTGCCACCAATTGCAGAATTTAACCACCGCATCTACGGGAGCTCTATGGTTTGGTTAGAGTCACCCAGACATGAGCCTCTTCATGAGCAGGTTTGTCGAAGAGGCGACGTCGCTGGACTCCCTAACTTGGGAGCACAACTCTGTCGTCCTGTCGTCCAAGGTCCATGCCCTCTGTTGCTGTTTTGATGCACCAACGCGCACCGAAGTCCAAAACCATGTGCAATTCAATGGGTACTTTAGGTGCCCCTGGTGTTCGGAAAGCGGAGAGCAACTGAAGGGTAGAACTTTTATCGGTCTTGGTAAAAAAGATTTTAAAAAGCAAGCAACCCTGTTACTTTTTATAACCCAATGTTAGGCCACAAGGCATATTGAAAGATAGCTCCCAAGCAAGTGTGTGGGGCCCCAACAGATGTCCAATAAAAATATTTTCATATAAGCCGTCTTTCAATAGTTTGAGAAACGTAACCACTTTGAGCATGTACATCTTTCAAAAATGAAACAAAACAAAAATAGAGAGTATAACAAATGAAGGTGGCACTACTGTTTTATGCACCGCAGCATGGTGCTTCAAACAGGAGTTTTTAACTCAGTGCAGCTCCCATCAAATCATGCTAAATATATGCAAAAAATATTTTCTTGCTTTTCTTTTTTTAATTTTTATTTAGCAAACACTTGTTCGTTCACTGCAACCCAATCTGAGAATGCCTTACCTGCCAACTGTAGAATAAGTGCCTTGTAACGCCCCTCCCCACCGCCCTGAGAGCTCCTCCAGTAAACCACGTAAAGTTGTGCATTGTTGTAGTCGCAAATGCTCTCAGGGTTGAGGTTTCTCATTAGCGTCACAAGCACGATCGCCTTTGACGTTATCCTCCATGTAATGCATGTGCGCAAACATCATTAGCTCTGCTTTTAAGCTGCAAAGTCACTCCGAAAAGAAAGAGGTACTGTACGGAGCAGAGTGAGGTCCGTGAGCTAGTTTTAGAATCTCTTTAATTAACAACACTGCTTACGTGTGCCCTCTAGTTATGAAAGCCAAAATAATTATCATTCAAAAATTAAAAAGGAAATAAAACTTGCATTGAACGCACCTACAGATGTTACTTTAACTTACACTGACAGAAGTAATTTGTTAGTTTGCTATTCACTTTTGAGCCACGAATACCCGCAAATGGGTGGATTATGTTGGCTCCTCACTCAAGACTAAACAGTGGCTGAAGTACATTTTAGAGCCGTGTCGGGTGAGACTAGCGTCTCTGCGGCTGTGCAAGTAAGATTGCACACAGAGTCATAGTTCGGCTATCTCTGATCAGTCGCAGAAACTTCTAAGGAAGAAGTATTTAAAACCTATTGACCCTTTCACCGTTCCGTCCTCAACATGGCAACTGCGAAGGATCCTAGCCCATAGATCTGACAAGACTTTGCATGAAAACCCAGGTGCGAGCACAGATTGCTGTACCGAGAGTTCTAGAAATGTGAGTGGTGCAGCAACCTCAGAAACAGGCGAAGACAAACCTTGTACAGGTTCGTCTGAAAGTGGCTCGCTGTTTGGAGAGGCTCGCGGCAACATTCATGACAGAGAGCCCCACGAGTTGGAAGAAGGCCCGCCTGTTAACGTCCTTCAGGACGACTTCGAGGATGGCCTGCTCAATGTTGCTTCTCAGAGCGACTCAATTCCAGATGCCGTGCAGACCGTCACCTACTGCTTCGAAAACTTATGGCACTCCATTCTTCCCACATCTAACATCAGAAAGGCAGAGGTTTTGGCAATGGTGATGACGTTCGTCACGTCCGAAAATCCAGTGTGGAGCGGCCTAGACAACCTACTACAGATGATGAACAGAATATGCAGAATGGAGGTGCTTCCCCGTACGAATGTATCTGTTCCGAAGGCTGCTGGCCTCAAAGCTGGAGTGCGCGACATACTATTACAGTGAGTTCTACGAAGGCTTTCTACCGACGCCAGAAGACTAGGCTTCCACGATTGTGTGTCCAACTTGTCAAGAACACACCCCCATCTTGGTGCTCCAATACAAGCTGTGCTTTTTCACAATTCTCGACAAGTCTCATCAGGTGCTTCAAGTCATCACCAAAACATTGGGTAAGCAGTTCAACAACTTGGACAAGCTGAACAGCAATCCCGAAGAGTCAAAATATGACATTACTGATGGAAGTGTCTACAGAAAGCTAAAAGCCAGTGGCACACTTGACAGTGATATTTAACTAAGATGAAAGTCCCATCTTTCAGTCATCAAAAGCATGATTGGCTTTGCAGTTCGTGATCAACGAAGTGCCTGCTTCTGACCGCTTCTCAACCAGTGGTGTTGCTCGCATCTGGTTTGGAACGAAGCACCCGAACATGTCGCTTTTCGTGAATAAGTGCGTTGAGCATCTGTCAAGCATAGGTTCCATAACTTGGCAATTGAATTCAATAACAGTGTCACCCAAGGCCTATGCTATGTGTTGCTGCATTGATGCTTCAACACAGGCAGCAGTTCAAAATCAAGTCCAATTCAACAGATACTTTGGTTGTCCATGGTGCATGGTTGCTGGTCAAAGTCAAAATACAGCCGATTAGATGCTCTTTCAAATGAAACAAGCGTTGGATTAATGTGATAGAGAGGTTTTGTCAGCTATGTTAAGCGTAAACAAATAAAAAAAACTCCTGAATATACAATATGTGACCCATATTCGTAGCTATCACTTCCTTAAAGGGATGCTGAACAGAGTTTTATATATCATAAAACAAGGTAGGTGCCATAGGTGCAATAGTCGGGACGCCACAAACCCCCGTAACATCATTCATACTGCGATATTTCGAACGGATGGCTGTATTTTTGTAAAAGAAGGGAGCAACTGAACGAGGCAGACGAGGCCTGTCACGTTCCGATTCTCATTCCCTCTCCCCTTCGCTTCATCCCCTCGAGGAGGCCAAAAGGACCAAAGAGGAGAGAAGGACGGCCGGTTTCTGTCATCCTCAACCGTTCCCGGAGAATGACTACGTCACATTCTCTGCTCAATCGCACCCTTTTGTCCAAAAATACGGCCATCCGTTCGAGATATAGCTGTACGAGTGGTGTTTTGGGGTTCCTAGTGTCCTGCTGAACAAGTCTGCAGCCTTATCTTGTGAAATCCGAATTTCGGCTCAGCATCCAAAGTTAGAGAGCCCTAACTGCAATTGTCTTCTTTTGGTCCGTCGGCAAGTTAGCCTCCGTGGCGCCTGTGCTTTACAGTGAAGCAGATGCATATAGTGGTGGAACACAGGCACTATACCCTACAGAACGCATCCAACATCTTCTATTCAATGCCCAGAGCTGCTGAACTGCAAAAAATCCGCGAAAACAGTGTTGAATTATAACACCGTCTTTGTTATAAGCCCGATGGGAGAGGACGTTACGCTGACAAGTGCCACCGCCCCCAAAACCTATTTTTAACAGCTCACCACATTGAAAAGAAACAAAACAACATCGAAACTGAAACTATAGTTCTACAGCTATCCACGACGTGTTCCAGCGCACTGAATAGCGCACCAAATTTGATCTTTCAATGCACACAGAAACCATCGTTCACTTTTATCGATGACGCGCAGGTGTCGATCACCGGTGTTATTAAAATAATTTGACTGCATTGCGGCGGGTCTTTTTGTATCTCAGCAGCTCCGGGGACTGTACAGGTGTTGGATCATCTGATCGTAGCTGCGACGGCGTCTATGAAACGGGTCCGGAAAATCAACAGATGCTTGTTGACGAGCGTTGCTCTAGTTTTCAACAGCGGTGCGCTTGTTTTATATTGCCCACAAGCCAGGAAAAGTGATAAAGAGGAAACTTTAATCAGAGCTGTGACAAAACCAGATAGAACACAAAATAAATGTGTTCGGCAGCGGATGTGAGGTGTAGTACCTCCGTTCCACTGCTATATGCATCTTCTCTGTAAGGCACAGGTGCCACAAAGGCTAACTTGCCGACGGACCAAAAAAGACAGTTTCAGTTCAGGTTTTTACCTTGCAGAAGTGATAACTATGGATTGGCTAACATTCTCTACATTCAGGATTTTTTTCATTTGTTGTGCGCTTTGGCATAGCTAGCTGTGTAAGTTTCAGCTTGTTTGTATTTCATATAACAATTCCAGCTTTGAGAAGTACATTTTCAAAAGCTTTTCAAAAAAATTGTTAATCTGACTTTTATTTATTTTGAAAAAGCAGGTAATTGGGTGCATTTTGATATGTCATAATGCATCATACACCATTTAGCTGTGATAATATGATGAAACCTTTGCAAACTGCCACTTTTCCCGCAGTAAGGAAAGAGCTACCTTGTGCTTTTCGGTCCGATTTTGTACGTCGCCTGTGGATGCTTATCTGTGTTTTTCGCCTGCAACTGGGAAGTCGCCTCTCCTGAGAAATGCAAAGGCAGGATTTTTGCCCCTTGTGCGGGAGGGGCTATGCAAATTTTTGTTTTGTTTTTCAGGTCCGACTTGGTGATGGCGTGGCTGTCAGCCAACGGATGATGGACCAGCTTGCGGCTATGAACACGAGCCCCGCCTCATATGCAAGGGCTCTCCTGCGCACTGTTTTCACCCCCGACGAGCTTCGGGGGTGCTCGTTGTATGGTGCGAAAAGCAATTCGCATAAGGACGTTGCGCCCAAGACTGGCTTGGAAAGAGGAAGGGTGGATGCTGTGATCGGTATGCTTGCTATGTTTAACATACATCCCCAGCTCTTATTTAATTCACATATTACTGTCAAAATATTTTTACATTTATTATCGAAGTTTGAGATGCCATACAGGGTGTTTTTTTTTTAGCTGCACAAATTTTCAAAAGAAAGGTAACGTGAGATAGAGTAATTTGAGCCCCGGGGCAGTGTTAGCGGCCATGGCGGCCTCTAGGAAACAGGTGAAATTCGGAAATTAGTTAGCTAACTAACCCTCTTGCATTTATTGTATCTCCGGGGATACAGACTTAAAACGCACAAATAAAAATCACTGTAAATATATACTCCCTCAAATGGGCAATGTATCTCATGGGACACTTCCTCCGCGGCGGCCGAGACACCTAGCGCCACCTCGTGGAGCCTACAGCAAGTGTTTCTTCATGAGTGACAGAACATGGCGTCAACCAGTGCTGGCGTCCACGTGTCCACGGCAAGTACTACTTTGTACTCTAAACGTTGAAACGGTAATCAAAATCTAACGTTGCGATTTTAAACGAAAGTGTGCAAAGACTTTGGTGATGTATTTTTAATCGAATACCCCGATCCAATTATGCAAAGCAGGGTGATAATCCGTGTGTATCTCACAGGATACACTGCACGTTTGGGGTATTCGTTCCACTGTTTTGTATACGTTTTTCCAATGTTTTTTTTATTTTTGTTTTGTGCAGGAGCTAACTGCAAGGACATTTTATGGTTCACGATTGAGAAAGAGAGCCACAGTGATCCCTCCTGAAGGTGGAATATCCGACGTCGACTCATCAAGCGATGATGAAACGGACACGGACAATGATGACACCAGCTTCAAGGCAAGGGGTAGAAGCTTGGAAGTAGAAGAATCCCTCTCGGAAGACGAAGCTGAATTGCCAAAGAACGCCGCCTCGTCGAAACAAGGTGACAAGTACAAATGGAGAAAGACAAGTTTCGACCACGACTTCCGAGCTCCAGAACCGCAGTTTGAGCTTGCACCGGAAGATCTCACTCCACTGCAGTATTTTCAGATGTATTTTGGCGATGAGTTCATTGAGAAGGTGGTTTACGAGACAAATCTGTATTCCACTCAACAGACCGGAAGCTCAATCAACACGAACGTTGCAGAGTTAAGGTCCTTCATCGGAATTCTTCTTATGATGGGCGTCATCGGGATGCCTTCGTTTGAAGACTACTGGGCCAATCAAACAAGATGTGACAAGATCGCCAATGTGATGCCTGTAAAACGGTTCAAGAAGCTCCGAAGGTTCATCCATTTTATTGATAACCTCCAGCCAGTTGAAACTGACAGAGCCTACAAGATAAAACCTGTGCTTGAGCACATTCGGAGCAAATGCAAGGCCACAGAGAGCGAAAATCTCTTCTCCATTGATGAGATGATGATCCCGTACAAGGGTAAAAAGGCGGGGAACCTGAGGCAGTACCTCCCCAAAAAACCTAAAAAGTGGGGCTTCAAACTGTTTGTACGTGCGGGTGTTTCTGGGATGGTTCATGACTTCATTCTGTACACCGGCGCAACGACATTCGAAGGTATCAGACTTGCAGAAGAGGATGAGGCGCTTGGTCTCGGCGCAAAGGTTGTGTTGCACTTGTGCGAGAGCATTTCTCGTCCAAATGAGAGCATCGTCTACTTTGATAATTTCTTCACCTCGCTGGAACTGATCTCACGACTGAAAGAAAGGTATTCTTTGCACAGTCTCGGCACCATTCGAAGCAACAGGCTTCGAGGCTGCTCCTAAAGGATGACAAGTCACTGCTGAAGGAGGGAAGAGGCAGCTTTGACTACAAGGTGGACAATGTGGCAGGACTTGCAGTCGTGAAATGGGCTGACAACAAGACTGTAATACTTGCAAGCTCTTGTGTCTCACAAGACCCAGTGGAAACAGCGAACAGGTTCGACAAGAAGGAGCGTCAAAAGATTCCAGTTTCTTGCCCACAAATTGTGAAACAGTACAACATTCACATGGGCGGTGTTGACCTTGCAGACATGTACGCAGCGCTTTATCGCACCCCATTCCGCACAAAGCGTTGGTACTTAGGCATCTTCAGCCAGCTTCTCGATATATCCGTGAACAACGCTTGGCTACTACACCGACGACAGTCAAACCTCACTGGCGTGAAGGCAATGCGACTGAAACAATTTCGACTAGCTGTTTCAGAAGCTTTGATGCATGCAAGCCCCCGAAAAGAGGGAGACCTTCTTCCACCCTCGATGAAGAACCTGCGGCGCAGCGCCCAAGAATGCAGACCACGGCAGCACCTGTCACCGATGTCCGCTACGACGGTGTGGGTCACCTACCAACACTGGAAGGCAAAGGTCGCTGCAGATACTGCCCAAGCGGCCAAACATCAATTGCCTGTGAAAAGTGCAAAGTTAGGCTTTGCATAGTGACGGGAAAGTCCCCAAGAAACTGCTTCAGGTTGTACCACAAGAAGTAATTCTTGTTTCAAATATTCAACATTTTGTTATCCCCTAACGGGCAGTGTGCACTGGGAGATACATGTCCTATCTCTTAAATGTGAAATAAAATGCCACAAAAAATAATGTTTTGGTGCTTGAATTGGTTCCTTAAGGAAATACTGATTGTGATATAATTTTAGTTCCATTTTTGTATGACTGCCCGAATAAGGGTTAATTACATTTTTTAATTACTTTATAATTTTTGATTTGAGGGCACATAATGCATTTAGAGGATTGAAGCTCGACCTGCAATATGGTCAAACCGCGCCGTTGTGCACAAAGTTATAGCACAAAGTTATCGCCCCGCCCTTCTGGGCACGCGGATCGTCGTCATCGCAGCCAGCTTCGCTTGAGCAAGCGGAGCCGGCTGCGATAACGACGATCCGTGTGCCCGAGAGGTGGTGCGATAACTTTACCGATCGCTCTTTACCCGACTAGTTTCGGTATGACGCTGTGTACCAGAGTGACATTTCTCAACCTCGCAGCGCCTACTACAAATTTTTTAATCAAAATTTAACGGCGCGGTTTAACTATATTGAGGTCTAGCTTCAATTCTCTAAATGCATTATGCGCCCTCAAGTCAAAAATTAAAAAGTTAATTAAAACATTTTAGTTAATTTGCTAATTACCTAATTTCACATATTTTCTAGAGGCCGCCATGGCCATTAACACTTCCTCAGGGCTCAAATTACTCTATCTCAAGTTCCCTTTTTGAAAATTTGGTGCAACTAAAAAAATAACACCTTGTATACGTCCCTAGTGTAAAATAGACTTGCTAATGAAGCAGCAATTTGAAGACACTTAACTTTTTCATTACCATGCAAAGTCTAGGCTTCTATGAAAGCTGCAGGCAGAAGCTGGTAGCTTGGCGTTGATTGGAGAGTTTGGCCGGGCCAGCTGTATTGGTGGCGCAAGCTACTGCCCGTTACAAAGGTTACAGCCTCTATCGTCCATCATCCATGATCTCCCACCCTTTTTGCTTCCAACGTATCATGCCCGTTTTTCCTAATTATCGGGCAAGTGAGCCTGTGAATGGGGCATGTGCATGTCCCCAGTTGAGTAGTGGGGAGCTGCTCAACTGGAGATTTTAATAGATGCTAACTTGTCATCTCTCTCTCTCTCTCTCTCTTTTTTTTTCCAGGCCACACCTGTGCACTTTTCAAGGTCGATGCAGCAAGATCAAGCACAGCCTATCAAGCATGCTGAGCAAGCTGGACAAGTAGAACAAAACACTGCTCAACAACTGAGAATAAAAAAAACGAAAAATAAGAACATTTTGTCTGGTCTTTGAGTGTATAATGAAGCAAGTGCTCTGCATGCAGCATATGCATCGGTACACTTCAGAATTGATAACTAGCATTACACAAAGATAGAAACTGGCCTATTTTCTGTAGATAATGGATAGAGTTGAGGGGATTTGTCTGTAGAAAGTGGGCAGAAAATGGGTAGAAACTGCTATATTCTCCATAGTGAGATGATAGAAACTGTGGCCACTTGTCTACAGCAATTCGTTAGAAACTCTCTTATTGGCGCTAGAAATGGGACAGGAGTGTTGCTAGAATGTCTGTATGTTTGCTGTACAGAGTCGCCACATTATCTGTACACTGAAGTCTACACAAAACCTGTAGGAAGCAGCGGCCAATAATCTGTAGACAATGGTTAAAAAAGTGGATACATTCTCCCTAGGAAATCTATGCTCTCTAGCCATAATTATGTCTAGAAATTCTGTAGAAATTGGTTAAATTTTTTGTAAGGGAACACGTCGAAGGTAATATTTATATTATGCACATAACATTGGGAGCATTGCATCGAGCATGTTGTACTTGTTCCTTTTACTTTCACCATGATGTGCTTGCATGCTTAGGTGCTCTTGATACAACAGCTACACTATTTTGTGCCAGGTGCCATGAGGTTTTCAGAGGAACATCCGAATGAAGCACGGACTCACGAGCTTGTTCTGCGGGACATGGATTTAGCAGTAACATATGAAACAGCGGTGAATGGCCTTAAGGGACCTTCTCCGTTGATCAACCTGGAGAACTATGATGTGGCGTACGGCCAGGCATGTGAGTACATGCACTCAGTTCTCCTTGGCGTCACCAAGCAGCTTACGGAACACTTTTTGGATTCTACCAACTCTGCTGAAAGGTTTGATATTGGTAAGACACGAGATGGGGGTCTGTTGGGGAGGAGACTGAACAGTGGCGCTGACTAGCGACCTCCGTCGGAACTATTCTGTGTGGATAACAATCCCGCCGCTAGTATTCGCGCGACCATGGAGGAGGAGGACGCGAAGGCTTGTGAAAGGTATGTGCATAATATTGCTCTGCTCAAAAAGCATCTGCGTAGGGGCAGCATAGTCCCTGCTTGTCTCACCTTGTGTTAACTGTCACCCAATTCTCGTTAGAAGCAAAACCAACCCATGTGTAGCCGCTTGCGATCGGCCACGTCACTCCGGCTCACGCACGCCAGGTCGTGCGCGACTGAGGCAATGTGGCGATGTTTGTACGCTTTCGTAGGTCAGAGAAACCGATTGCTTTTCAGTGTCCCTGTCACTCGCAACAATCATGACCCACGTCGGCAAGAGCAAGAGGTGCCTTGTTGAAGACTAGGACATACTCAACTGTGATCACGTAATCGAGTGCAGCGCTGCCCCGCAGCCGAGGGCTGACAGTGTCCGATCGTCGGACAAGTGCTGCAATCCTCTGCGCTGCACAGCACAGAGGATTCCAGAGAGACAGATGCAAATGGTGCATCTGTCTCTCAGCAAAGGAGAGATTGTCTCTCCCTGCTGCACATGCCCTGCAGGGTAAGAATGCAAGTTCCCACTGCAGGTTAAGTGGTGTAAGCAAATTTGCACTTACCTCATCTTAAATTTCCAATCTGGAGGTTTTACCTTTTTTATCTTGCGGAGGGGTCAGCTGATAAATCATGCTTTCTTAGACGACATCAGGCCCTTCAGAGTTATCTATTAATCTGCAAGGCAGTTTCATCATAAAATATTGCACTGCCTAGCCATTAGGTAGTAAAGATGAATTGATTTAAGTGAGGAAATCTATCAGGTGTTGTAGAGGTGCTGTAAAATGCAAGAAATATAACAGAGGTGTGTTTGTGTCGCCCCAGAAAGGCAAGCAAATGCAAGCACTGCATTGCTGTCCTACTGAAAACTAACAGGATGCAAGGGTTTCCTACAGTCGTCAGGCAGACTTGCTGCATTAGGGGCCCGAAGAGTTAGTGCCGTGCACAGCGATTATTTGCACATTCTTTTGAAGTCCCACTGTCTTAAAATGCCAGTGCAGATGTATAACATTTGTACTTTCCATGTAGGTAGATAGGTACTTGTTTAAAAAACGATGGTAGCCTTCAATAGTGTGTGCATGCTGTTATAAAACGTGCATTGCTAGTTGGATTGTCGGCGCATGATTGCCGTGCAGAGTCCAGTTACGTTTAGCCTGAGGCCAGAACGAGCCCAGCCAGCTGGCGGCAGCCCGGACTGGCACTTGGAAAGTATGCCTGAAACTGGGACTTGGCTGCCATCTTGAGGACTATGGAAACAGCTAGCCACTGAAGTTCCCGGAAAATCGTGAGTTGCTGAAAACAAGTCGCTCACAACAAAAGGGGACCTTCATTCATACCAAAGGCAGAGAAATAGCCTTGCAGATCGCTTCCCGATGTTTCCTTGTCCACCTTTATTGCAAACCTGTCTCTGACATCAGGGTTAGGCAAAGGGAACAATGCCAGTCAGACTCTGCATACTGGACCACGCAACTACCCTGACTGTTATTCCAGCCAGGTCTGTTCTGTCCGAGCCACATTCAAGTTGCGGGTAGAATGTGGGGTGGGGCTTGGTTGCTTGAAGACGCCTCTAGGTACCCTAACCAGAGACCCCTTTGGACACCACCGACTTGTCTCCGGAAATGTTGGTGAACAACTTCCGTTGTCTTGGCAGCCGGCACCCAGTTCTGGTACGGGCCTCTCTCCAAGAGCCTTGTCCCGGCTGCTGGTCTCTCAGTGTTCCATACAGACAAATCGCAGATAGCCAGCTGCATTAGGGTCCCAGTGCATTAGGGTCCCGTTTTTAATATTTTTTAAGACTGGTTTAAATTTTGTGCTGAACCCCAACCAGTGACTGCAGCGACACGTAGCAAAAATAATTTCCTAAAATGCGCATTTCTTAGAAAACATTTTCGGAGTAATTTAATTTACAAAACCAAGCACACAGGCTCCTTTCTGACGAAAGATTCCAGCTTGACGTGGCCGATTGGCTGGCTACATGTGTACCTGTCAACTGTAGCCGCAGGTGGGTGTCGTCTGCTAGCCACTGCATCCTGCGCCTGTAAAGTGTATTCCGCCGCTGAATGGCAGTCATGTTAATAAAACGTTGCCATTTTTTTTTTGCATTTTTCAGAAATCTTATGTATATTTTTCCAACCCTCATAGCTAATTTTTTTTAAGAATGGAAGTGGTGGAGTCCTACTTTTTTATTTTGTTTTTAAAAGAGATTTCTTAGACCTCTGACCAACCACAATCTCTGATGCCATCAGGCATACGATTTTAACATTAATCTAAATGGGGGGTGTCTGCAGCTTGTCAAATTAAAACATGATGTGCTAATGTTTGGTGGATTACTCCTTGTTCTCTGGATCTCAAGAATCACAAAGGTGAACAACACAAATTTAATTAAATGTGGCTGCAAACCAGTACAGTTCAAGCAACCTGCCCTGCTGCTATCAAGCTCCATCCTGGACAGACTTATAAGGCCTTCACACATTCATATTCACTCCTGTGAACCACAATCTTACTGTGAGCCCTATTTCAATGAGTACAAACAATGGATGTTCCCTGGCACTTATAGCCCATGTAAACCTGACCGGCCTGCGGGCTCGACACCGAAGCCCGCTTGAAGTGCTTCAGGACCTGCCTGAGGAGGAGACCGAAAACTTGCTGAGTAACTCAAGTACATAATGATGCGAGAGGCTATTGTGGAAATCGAGCACCTGAAAAGGGCACAGGCCTCATCATCTGATTGGATGCTGTACAGGGGGGCATGGCCACTGCATTCATATGCCACGGCTTCTTTATTTGTGCTCCGTGCCAAGTCACTGAAGACACAACCATGGCTGCACAACCTGAAAGGTCTACTTGACAAGGTGTTGCAAGTCAGCACATTTCAGTCAGCGCCAATGAAGAGGGGACAGCAGAAGGAGGAAACTGCGAAAGAGGGATACCTATCAAAGCTGTTGAAGGAAGGACATCGTCCTAGCATTGAGAACAGTGGGCTCATAATATAGGAGCAAATGCCCATTACAGCGAGTTCACCCGATGGGTTCGTGGTGTTCGAGTGTGAATGTTGCCAGGGAAAGCGGGTGCTTCTGGAAGTCAAATGCTGCTTCAAGACAGCTGGATTCCGCTTGGAAGTTAGTAATTGTTGGGGTGACCGCCCTAATCCAAGCCGCAAGACAACCAAGTTCTACCCTCCGGTTCTCTTATGCGACAATCCTCTTTCTATGAGCACAATTGAGCTCCTCTCAAAAGGCCCTAAGTTTGCTTTGGCCCTTCCAACCAAGAAAGTGGATAAGCTAGCGTCAGCATACCAGGTGGCAGCGTCAATACCGGAAACTCAACGCCAGGACTGTCCTCGGCTCAGCAGTATGTGCCTGTGTGATTCCACCCCCTCCACAACCAGGCAAGCTTTCCATTCACGCAGCGGTCGAAGAGTTGCGTTAGGGACACTTGAATCGGCTCGAGGCCGACAAGACCGGAATTATTGTTGTTGCTTTTTTTTGGAAGAGGGAATGCATGGGGGTAAGGTACAAACGCAGACTGATTTTTTGGACGCTGATAATTCGGACTTGTTCGATATTTTGAACCTAAAGGAGGTACACTGACCTTCACGTAGAAATAGTACATATTCACAACCAATTTTTTGTATGATCCGAAGTGCAAAAGCTGGATTTTTCGTACACATTATGGCAGTGCTACCGGGAAAAATCTCCTGAGGGAGCACCATTTTGAATTTTAGGTTGGTTTGGATTGGCAGCGCTTAGAAGCAGCGCTACTTGGCTGCTGCTAAGTCAAGCCGCCATCATCCTCACTATTTTGCTTTGTTGCTAGGTGGTGCAAGATACCGCCAGTTGCGATAAAGCTATCATCATCATCATCATTATTTTTCTTGTAGCATTTGCAACCTTGCACTAACGCATTCCCTTTCTTCTCCGCCATTTGTCACGTCTGCGGTGATGCGGTGGCCACTTTTGTGCGCAGAGAACATCTTGTCTTTAACGCTACGTGGTTTGGAGACTTCGAGTGCCATGGCCCCACCCCTTCATCCAATGCCGCCAAACGTTTCGAAGGAGCGGCGATCATCACACTCATCGAGAACGGACGTACGCAAGCCGACAATGCAAAGGAATTCAAGTTGACGAAGCAGACGCTTTCTGGGTATGTCAAGAACAAGGCCAAGTTATTGTCCGCTTTTGAAGGCTCTCACAGCAAGGACCAGAAAAATGACAGAAAAGGAGAGCATCTGGAACTGGAAGAGGCTTTGCAACTGTGGCTGAGAGGAGTGCTCCCAAAGAAATTTCCAGTTTCGGGTGACACACATACAAAAAGCAGAGACCTTTGCATTGAGGATGAATGTGAAGAACTTCAAGTTCATACATGGATGGCTCCGCAGTTTCAAGAAGAGACACAGGGTATCATTCAAGAAAATATGCGGGAAAGTGAAGCCGTTACTCCTGCCAAAGTCACCGACTACCGCTCGAATAAGCTGAGATTGTTGTTGGAAGAGTATGCACCTCAAGATATCTTCAACTGCAATGAGACAGGGGTCTTCTACACAGTGCTGCCGGACCGTACGCTGTCTCTCTCCGGTGACACCTGCTCAACGGGCAAGCATATCAAAGAAAGAATTGCAGTTATGGATGGGGTCAATGCAGTCGGTGAAGAGAAGTTACCACTTCTCATCATTGGGAAGTCAGAGAACCCTTGATGTTTTAAGGGCACCAAGAAGATTTCCGTTGGTACCAAACAGTTGCCATTGTTCATCATTGGCAAGTCCCAGGACCCGATATGTATTAAGGGCGTCGACAAACTTCCTGTCTGGTATTTGTGCAACAAGAAGGCTTGGATCACGCAGGCCTTGTTTGTGTTTTACCTGCACTGCTTAGACCGCAAGTTTGAGCAACAAAGGCGACGAGTTCCATTTTCCATCGACAACTGAGGAGCACAAGGCAAAGTGAACGCCCTTCAAGCTATTCGGCTTCAATTTTTGCCGCCGCACACAACGAAATGTGATACAGCCGATGGACCAGTGGGTCATCAGAAACCTGAAAATGCTCTACCGGTCCCGTCTGCTCAGCTGCTCTCTTCTTTGCGTTGACAACGGTAAGATGTACCCTGTGGACGTTCTTTTGGCGGCCAACATGATAGCGGATGCCTGGAGGGAAGTACAGCCTACAACAATCACCAATTGTTTCAAGCATCTGGGCGTTTGTGCCAGCAACGACTCCGTGCGTGGTGGTACCGTCCTAAACCACTGCACCACCGAGGACATTGCTGTCGGCGAGTCTCTGGTCGCTGACCTACGCAATGGGATGGACATTCCATCAACAACCAGCAATCAATGATTTTGCCAAAGTTGACAACGATCTTGAACTCTGCGCGGAGAGCAAACTGGCGATGAAATTGTACAGGAAGTACTCGCGCAACCTTCTGAAAGTGAGTCGGGCTCGGATGACAACCATGCCGACCACCCACAGCCACCGACAGTGAACATCGTGAAAGCTGTGGCATTGCTGTTAGATGTGTACGCAAGAGCACGACGCTTGCACAAGTGCAAGCGGACATAATTGGACGCATGCGCACCATGAAGCAAGCCACTCTAGGAGACATTTTTGAGCCAGTGTGAGTGTAATAAAGTTCATTTTTGTAATCTGCCTATTTTTCAGACTGTTCTATTATTCATACTTTTTCTCGTCCCCACGAGGTCCGAAAAATCGGTCAGCGACTGTAAATGACACCTTCTTAAAAACTTTTGATACACTAAAGACGCAACCTTCCGGTTCTTTACGAACTAGGGCCAAGGATCTGCGTTCCAAGCTCAACCTCCTGAAGCTAAAAATGTAATTGGTAGTCTTTCAAAATAGTACCTTAGTTTTTGTTGTTTTTTTCACTGCTAAAACATACAAGCAAAGTGTCCCTTTCAAAAGTATTGTTTCTGAGAAGGGCTGTTGGCAGAGACCTCTTGGCACTTTTTTGAAATAACACCTGTCTAACATTTAACTTCCTCAGCCTTTTAGGGTTTCCAACTACCCTGAAGTGATCTCTCTGCATTGAGAGCGAACTGTGCTCGAGTTCAAAGGCCATAATTTTACGTCGTTGAATATATTTCCTTTTGTTCTTTTCACTGTTGGTGCGGCTGAAAGACTGTCACTACTTTGTTTGGAACCGGCTTCTGAAGCAATGGCAATAGTGGCACTGTGCGCACGAAGCTGATAGTAAACAATTTGGTGGGAAGCAAGCGGTTTCGTCAGGCAATATTTTGTTGAGAACATCTCACTTACATACAAATAGTGAGAGGACTCGCAGCCTCCGATGTGCTTGTCCTCGGTACTCCTTTATCCATCTTTCGATGTCGGCAGGTAACAGAACAACTCGACAATTCCTAGGTACTTGCACTCCTGAACACACTTTAAAGGCGGTCGCCCCAAGACTAGGTAAACTGTGCCGGTATTTTTTTTTTTTTTCGCGTTATGTTTATGCATACAGCTTTGTTTTTGTTATTTTTATCTGTCATTCGTCACACCAGTTTGTCAGTTTCTCCAAATGCTTGTTTAATCTCTCCCGATCATTGTATTCAAATGCGCAGAGAGTTATGTGTTTGGATATGTTTTAGTTCATACCACTGTACTTCTAAGTGTTACTTCTGTATAAAACATGGTACTTGAGAGGCGAAAAATTTAACGCCGATGTATCTTTTTTGATGAAGCCTTTGACTTTGAATGCCTATCTCATCATTCCCAACGTGAAGCAGAATCTGTGCTTGGAATTACCGACATGGCCCGTGTAACACAGCGAAATCTCTCTCGAATAAAATTGTAAACATATCTTGCACTCCTCGTCTCCGACTTGTGCTTTAGCAGTGAAAGGTGAGTGAAGAGAAGAGGGGTTTCAAGCCAACCGGGGACCGAGGCCAACCCCATTTCATGGCACGCAAAATATAGAATGCTTTATCAGTGACATAGGCAGTCCGTGTCGGACGCAACACATGCAATCATGCGCGTATAATGCTTAGTAACGAGATGTCTCACATCAAAAGAAAATGGCATCCATCGCCGCGAGTGCCCGTCGATCTCCAAGAACTTCAAAGCGAAACTGAAATCAGCATTGTATTGTGCTTACTCTACTAACTTGCAATGATTTTGGTTTTCAGTACCTCGTTTATTCGACTTATGGCGGATTTGGGTGGTTGTTTCTCTCCTCAATTCAACAGAGCACCCTCCTCGCTCGCCATGAGCTACTCGGGGTCCTTTTCAGCTGATCTCAACTGCTGGGCTTGGAGCGCTTTGACATTAGGGAGTTTCAGAATAATGTACGCAATCTTAGCGCATGCTAGTGACAAACTTAGCACTTGCATTTGTGCACGCTGCACAAAAGAGCTTTAGAATGGAGTTTCTCCACTCATGGAAAGAAAGGACAATCATTTTGACACTGGTCTGCACGGTGCCGTGCAAGCGCTTGCCAGCATCTGTCGTATCACACTTGGAGCAAAGCGTTGGTGCCGGCAAGCTCCATGAGCCAAAACAGGTGTTGTGGCGCCACACAACGCAACAAAGTGCGCTTGCACAACTAAGTTGACAACTCGTTCTACTATTTGGTGACGGCAAATCATTTCGGGTTTGAATGTCCATTGCTGTGTGGCGGGCGCTTGTGCAATATCCATAGATTAGGGGTCATATCCTCTCACCCATTTGCCTTCCTCGTATAAAGATAAATGTAGTTGCATTTAGAGCTTCTTTAGCATAAGTCAGAATGCGCAGAAATTTTTTAGTTGTTCTTTTTCAGGGGAATCCCACCATCTCACTGAGCCGACAGTTTCGGGTCGGCCACAGCTCTGTGAATGACATATCACAGCACATGTGCTGTAATCTAACACAATCTGAGGGACGAAGAACTGGAGGCAGCCAAGTCGGCGGACGCCTGGCTGGGGGGCTCAGCATTTTAGCAACCGGTGGCAGTTCCCAAACTGTGTGGGTGGCATCGATGGAAAGCATGTTGCGATTATAAAACCTGCATGCGAAGTCCAAAACTTTTTCCTATAACTATAAAAAATATATAGTATTTGCACTTGTCGATGCTAGTTGCAAGTTCCTGTACATCGATGTCAAAACGCCCGGCTCTAAGGGAGACGCTGCCATCTGGTAAACCACTCCTCTTCAGAAGGCCGTCACAAACAAGAGTTCTGGGCTACCAGACCTGGTAGACATGAACACTTCGTCTGGGCTTCAGCTTTAACCTGCGATCATGGGGGACAAGCGTTCCCTCTGTCACTTAACTTCATGAAGCCCTTCGGCGGAAACAGTTTAACATCGGAACAAAAGATCTTCAATTACCGGTGAGTTTTATTACAAATATTTTAACCACACACCTGTTAAGTAAAGGTTGCCTGAACCCACTTGGCATAGTATGGTGTGACCGCCTATATGGCGTCGAGGTAACGTTTCGGCCTCCAGAGCACTAAGACGAGAGTTTGTACCCTGGGCGGTCCCTCAACCGAAAATTCTTTGGGACATTGCTCATAGCCTCAGTTGCTTTGTGACATAGAACCGCAATATTTTTTAGTAGAGTGAAATTTGTGCGCGCTGAAGTTTTATGGATTAAGGATGCACAAGGGAACAAGGTGCAGTGCACACACAACAAGGCACAACGAACAATGATGCACCCTTGTCACATTTATCAATATTTATATTCACCCTGACTACACATCTTCCCGTTTCTGCGGGATAAGCGAAAATGAATGAAATTAGCATGGTTGCACATACTTGTTAATACCCGACGTCTTGTCTGTGATTCATGAAAGTTTGTAGTGCAGAAATTTTACTCTTAGATACAATTTCAATGCAAATGATTGCAATTTCCTTTTCATTGATTTCTTTCTTTCCAGTTGTCCACAGCGCGTCATGTGACTGAAAATGTGTTCAGTATCCTGGCACACAGATTTCAACTTCTCTTAACCACTGTGCATGCCAGACAGGAGAGGGTGCAACCGATGGTACAAGCAGCATGTGTTCTGCACAACCTCCTGAAGGGACACCCAGACCAAGTGGGACAACCCAGGACAAGCAAAACACCTGGAAAGAAGTCAACTTCCTTCAGCCTGAGTGTTATGTTCGTGTGTTTAGATGCCCGCATGGCGGTGCCAGCGGCGAGCAGTCTGGCAACCAGGATGCATGCGCCATCACTGAGGCTGTCGAAAACTCGCCCTGGAGCACTTGCTCCAGCAGTGCGAAAAAGGCTGTGCAACTTTTTCAGTGCAGAACTTTTTTAGTGGCAGAACAAAGAAGCCTTAGAAAGAAGGAGATAGTGTCGGTGCTTCCAGGCATTTACATCCTATTCAAGGTTGCCTTGGGCAGCTCCAAGAGGGACTGCAGTTCCACATCATTCTTCCTTTTTGGAAGATGCGGCTCCAAGAGGGATTTTGAGATGAAGGGCGCATTGATGATGCACCTCGAGGGTGACCTTGCCACAGGACGTCTGAGTAAGAGGACCTCTTTATCGTCGCCGCAATTCGCGATCATCCTTTTATGGCGATCAAAGAGCTAAAAAGTTGCTTAAATATCAGAGCCCAGAGGTTCACAATTAGACAGCACCTGCGTGAAGCCGGGATTCTGTCTTGCATGGCTGCACAGAAGCATCGTCTTTATGAACAATGCCGCCTTGCTCGAATGGCATTTGCTGAAGTCCACAAGTCCTGGGGACCAGAGCAATGAAGCAACGCTGGTATTCACGGATGAGGCTAGCTTTTGCAGCTGCCTTGATCAGCATCAACGGGTGTGGAAACCGGCCTACTGCAGGTAGTTTTCCCATTTTCAAACAAATTTACCTTTAGTATCATATAAGTGCACTCTTTTATCTCTCAAACTATCAACTTTCAGGTATGATCCACACTACGTCTAACAAGTGGCTGCCAGCGGACGGTCCACAGTCAGTGTTTGGGGTGCAATGACAAGCCAGGGACTGGGGCTGCTACATAGGCTGGATGTACCTTTAAATGCAGTTCAATACCTTGACGTTCTGGATCACGTCATGCTGCCCCTCATTCTCGACGGGCCGTTCACAGATGGTTGCTTTGTGCTGCAGCACGATCGAAGTCCGATCCAGCAGGCAACCATTGTGAAAACGTTTCTTGAGGAGCAATGCATGAACGTCATGCAGTGGCCACAAGGAGGAGCAGATCTCAATCTGATTGAGAACATATGGGGCCTAATGAAGAAACAGCTCTCAAGAAAGACCCATGCGGACGCCATGCGGACGCATCAGCAGACATTCTGTTGCTAGCTACTGCTCAAGCATGGAGGCAACTACGACAGCAGAAAGAGCTTGCGCCGGCTCTATATGCATCTCTTCCGCGTCGATTGCAAAGCATTGTCGTGAATAACAAGCAACTACTGACGTACAATAAGTATTGGGTTAGGTATTATTTTGAATTATGCATAATTGCATACAAGGGCAAGCGACCTGTCAATCAATATTTTTGTTCACAATGCCGCGAGGAGCAGGCACAAATAAAAATGTATGGCAAATTGCTATGGATATTGTGTTGCAGTCGTGAAACTTTTTGCATCTTCCTTTAGTAATGGCGTCTGAAGTAAACCCGCTCATGAGCGCAGCTAAACTAAGCTGCTCCAATGACGCACACGAGCAGAGCCGTCTGCTCTTCGCGAGATGTGCCTTGTTCTCCACCACCCTGCGCGCGCCTGGCTCGCTTGCGCTATCTACTGAGAAGCAATGCAAGCACGATCGTGGCTCTACCCCGGTCATGTGACTACCATCAACCAATCAGCATTGAGAGTCGAGGTCCCTCGGTTTATCTTGGCTTCACTATTTTGTAGAAACCTGTCGTAAGAATGTTTAACGCTAAAAAAAAAAAAAAACACTGAGTAAATAAATGTAAACCTTCAAAGCTCGGTCACAGACACGGCTTGTTTCGATGTCTTTCCTTCCCTCTCTCGTCCAAAGATCACCGCTCTTCTCCTTTTCAAGTATCCTCTCCTTCCATCATTCAGACCACGCTGAGAAGAAGTGGATGACAACCGCAGTTTCTTTGCGTTGATGAGCTCCCCTGCCTGCTTCACATGGACGAGACCTGACGTCAGCACTAGTATGAAGGAAAACCGCCAGGATAGCGCTTCTAAAAAATGCTTGCTCACTTGGAGCTATTTAGTTTCTGCATGAGTGTGCAATGCATTGTTTTTTAAAGTGCTGAGACGAGCTGAATTTTGTCCAAGGCCTGCGAAGTACATCTGTAAATTTGCCATCTGTGCGTAGTGCCTTGTGGCTGTATGTCGATGACTTCACCCTTATAGAGCCAATTTGACATACCGTAATCTTGACCACCAACAGCTGCAGATGGCCCTCGGTAATGTCGCTATCTGGTCCAACCAAAACAAACTTCCTCTGAACACACACAAGTCCACTGCAATGCACGTAACCTCCTCAAGGCAACTCCATCTCGCATCCCCAACATCGCTCTCGGTGGACTGAATAGCTCCCAGCGACCAGTACAAAACTTCTCAGCATCAGGCTGGACTCCTGATTCAGTTTTAGCACTCACATTGTCGAAGTCATTTCATGGGCTTGAAGAATGCTAGGATTCATCACTCGAGTTTCAAGAGGAGCTGATGCAACTACGCTGAAGCACCTTTCCACAGCACTTGGCAACCTGCACAGGTCTTTCTGCGAAATGACGCCATGCGGAGGCCCCGGCAACCACCCTACAATGGGCCACACAAGGTGTTAAGGCGAGGTTCAAAGACCATCACACTTGCAATTTGTGGCCGTACCAAGGTCGTAGCATTAGGTCGCGTTAAAGCAGCTCATTTGGATGGCTCCCCAACAGAAACTCCTGCAACTCTACCACCCCACTCGGAAGCACCGCCTAAACAAACAATGCTCGCACCGAACCTCTCTCCTCCACCCAACCACCCACAGAGCAACCGAAGATTCAGGCACGCTCCGGCCGCCATGTACATTGGCCACAGCGCCTGAGCATCAGATCTCCTCTGACACCTGCTACACGCCTCCCTTACTAGCCCGCGGCGAGACGAAAGCCTAAGCTCGGACAACGGACGTCTCTAAACGTTCACCTACCCTCTGAGGAGGGAGTACTGTGGTCACGTACGCATTGACATACAGCGGCTTCTGAGAAAACACTTCTTCGTTCGACTTGAACGGCTCCGGAAACTTTTGGGTAACGTTACCCAACTCAGGTGCCGCCGCGTCGGCGTCGGCGGCAGAAATTCCCGCACACTTACATCAGTTCCACTCGATGTCCATTGCAAAACATTGAATAATATCCTAGCAATCTTATCATCATACAGCAGGCACTACTCTCTCGTCTGGCTGCCGTGTTGCCTCGCGATTGCACCACTTCACGCCACCACAAGGTAACCCTTGGCACGATGGTACAAAGAATATGGTGCAAGGCGACACGAGGAGATGAGACGGAACGGAGACAGAACAGAGACGACTTGGGACCAGCGGCCGGTACAGACGCCGACATCGCGTCTCGATTGTTATTCTAAATTTGGTCATGTAACGATCAGTTAACTAAAAGAAAAGAGTGTTCTTACCAACTGTTCCAGACAAGTTTAACTTCCGAGTCGAGTCTGGAGCAACCTAAAACGCTACGCTACAACACGCTGAACCATTGTTTTTATGTGCAAATAACATCGCTTTCAATCAATCAATATTTGACCCAAAGGTCGACTCAATATAGGTCATTTGAATGAGCAACTGAACTAGCACAAGCCTACTGTAATGATCCAGAAGTAGTTAACACTTTTGGATGATAAAATAAATTAAATATTGGTGTAATATTGGTGCAAATTACTAATATTTGGGTGGAAGTTATCTTGAACAGGATGAGAACCTTAGCGCCTTCAGATGAAGCAATCTTATCAATGGCATCTGGGCTGCATATTTTCTGTTTCTTTTGGATGGCAAAAAATGGTATGCAACTGCAATACCGTGTCTTTTGTCATTAGTGAGCAAAATATATCACATAAAATGAGCAAATTGAAATCATGGCCCCCTCACATAATGTGGTGCTCTCATAGCAGTCCTTACTAAAAGAGTTCAGAGTATGACATGTAGCCATCCAGGTCACAGCAGAACACCCTTTAACAAGGGCAGCTGTCTTTGGCCAGACTCTTCTGCTGTGGCCAAGGATCAAGCCAACAATTGGGTAAAGTAGATCCAAAAAGGTACTTGAAGTAAAGTTCAAAATAAATGAGAGCGTATACAAGTAAAGAAGCCCCTTGGACGCAATGTACTTAAAGTAAACTACTATAAATACTGTAGTAGAGTAGACAGTTGGGCGAGTTAGTAGGTATTGAACATAGTTACAGTTGCGCACACAAGGACAAGGACAGAGAAGAGAAACACGTAGACGACAGACAAGCGCTTGTCTGTCGTCTACGTGTTTCTCTCTCTGTCCTTGTCCTTGTGTGCACAACTGTAACTGTTTCAATACTATAAATACAATGTACTTACGAAGTACAAGTACTTTTTAACACAATCTTTTATGAGGTCCATTCATTTTTGGTATCTGGCCAAAAAAATGTTTGGCCAGCTACACAGATAAAGTATCTAGAGAGCTACACGAGGCATTTGAGATCAAAGCCAAAGGCACAGGGTGTACAAGTGACACATCCATAACCTTATCGGCAAAAGAATATTAATTTCTTGATAGAGGCCCAGGTAGCACCGAGTTCTGGGCCAAAACTTGGCTTTTGTCTGGGAGTTTAGGGCATTGAAAAGCCCGAAGAAGCCAAAGTAGAGCCAAACCTGGCCTCCCTTGGCAACAGTCTGGGTATTTTGGCCCTAATTTGCCAAACAAGTGCCAAATTTAGGCTTCACTGCCTGGTAGTTTGGCTGTCATCTGGCATCTTTGCGCCTAAATCGCCTAACAAATGCCAGAGTTAGGCTTACTGCTCGGTAGTTCGGCAGATATTTGGCATTTTTAGATCAAAATCGCCAAACTTATGCCAAAGTTAGGCTTCACTTTTTGATAGTTCGGCTGTCATCTGGCACCTTCGGGCCAAAATTGCCACAGATGTGCCAGAGTTAGGCTTACTACCTTGTAGTTCGGTTGACATCTGGCATATTTGGGCCCAAGTCGCCAAACTAGTGCCAAAGTTAGGCTTCGGTTCCCGATAGTTCGGCTGTCGTCTGGCAGCTACGGGCCAAAGTCGCCAAACAAGTGCCAAAGTTAGGCTTCGCTTCCCGATAGTTCGGCTGTCATCTCGCAGCTACGGGCCAAAGTTGCCAAACAAGTGCCAGAACTAGGCTTAGTGCCTTGGAGTTCGGCTGATGAGGTATTTGATGTGCGCGGGTGGTCTTCATCTTAATTAAATAGAAATCAAGTTTTATTCGGCTGGCCACTTTATCTTATTTTGGGTGTCTCTTGATTTCTCCAGTCCAAAGGTGGGCTGAATGTTTTGGCGCGGCTGGACCAGGCTTTGCAAACGCAAATTGTGCCGGATGTTGTACTCGCGCGTAGGTACACACGCAAATATCGGGACGGGCCGTGAGACTGGTTCGACATTAAGGCGCATTCACACTGGCGATGCGATCTATACTTCGTTTCAGCTTCCGTCCGAGCGCAGCCAAAGCTACGTGTGGCCGGAGCCAATCACACACGCGATCTCGCCTGCACTTTTGTATCACTCCGCTCCGCCGCTGGTCGTCCGCGCCGCCCGCTCTCGCCGGGTATTTCGTCTGCTACAGGTGTATGAACGGTCTCGTCTGCTACAGGTTTAAAAAGTGCCCTTTCACGTGCTCAAATTTGGTCACAGGGGATGTCAGTACGTAGGCTGGCCGCTGGCGTCTGTGTCCGAGCTTTGCACCTGTTCGGTACTTCGGCATAGTTTCGGGATGTAAGTACACATTGCAAGGTGCCCGATGACCCGCGGCCGTTAATGTTTCCTTGTATTGTCTGGATATACCAGGGCTCGAGGCGCAGTCCTTTCCACCAGCTTCTCGGCGTTCAATGTGATCGGCAGGTAAAGGGGTGCCTTGACTTCGCCGCGTATCAGTGAATTGTAGTGGTCCGGACGCTTTTCTTGTTTACAACGCATTCGCGGTACGACGCGGCCGGAGTCTCATTCACAATTTGAAAGCAGACATTCATCACGACCTCTCGCGTCTGACGCCCAAACGTGCCTTTGCGAAAGGCCATTACGGGAACGTAACATCACACAGAAAAACCGAGCGTTGCAGCCGTGTTGCCAGCGGATGTACGTGTTTTGACCAAACCACATGTATTTACATATATTAATAAAAACATAAACTTCAGATATTTAATTCCTTTAGCTGCAAATAATTGTCAGAAGTACACATCTGGAATATTGTACAATGTTTACGCACAAAACAGTTATTTAAAAAAAATACTTTTGCGGACTACTTTATGGTGCGTAGGCATGCTCTTCTCGAAGTTGCGAACCGTCCCTCAGCCTTTGGCTGCGCTCGGACGGAAGCTGAAACGAAGTATAGTCGCGCGATAACTTTCATTGCAAAAGCGACCATCGCGGGCAAAAAGCAACGCGATTTGAGCAGTTGCTTGCTGGACCGACTTTTGCGATGCGATCTAGTCGGGGAGAGGCTGAGCCAATCAACGGCGTTCGGAGCGAGAGTTTTCGAGAAGCGACTCGCCAACGAAGGCATTGGACCCGCTCATCGCACACGCCCAAGTGACCATCCAATTATTTTTTATTTTTTTTGCGATGCGATTTAGTTGCATTGCGCGACTGCTTACGTTTCCGGTGTGAATGCGCCTTTACAGAAAGTGCTGAGATCGAGCTAGCGCTGCGAGAGACTGATGTGCGCATGTCTCCTCAACAGATATCATTATTAGGCGGCGCATAGCAAAAGCGAGCGTGGCTCTGTGCGTGTCTTGCATTGTGACTGTGCACTGTCAAATCCTAGCGATAACAAAGAGCGGAAACGACCGGGGCTCCGTGGCGCCGCTCCCGCATTACACTTGGGGAATTAAAATGAAATCCCGGAACTTTTACTATTTGAGCGTGTTGGTACTTTTTAAACATTTAGAAAGTGGAGACACATAAGGGACGATACATACAAGACAATCTTTCAACCTCAACAACATTTCTTTTCGGCTTCAAACTCAAAGCCCGCCCGCTCCGTGGGAGTACAGGAAAGGAAAATCTTGGGGGAAGGAGAGGAAGCGGGGCCAGGTAGAATGCGCAAACGGGGCAATGCCTCAACGACCGACTCCGAGAACATCAAATGGACGCCGAAAGAGCTGCTTCGGATTCTCAGCACACGATCGTCATTCACGGGAGAAAATATCCCGGCTGTGCCCCTAATTTTGCCGGCGCGACAGCCATGGGAGGCCACTGCGAGCGAGTCGGGAGAGAAATAATTGAGGCCTATTGGATGGCGACAAGCCCACAAAACATAAGCACCCCTTCTATTTCGCTCTCAAGAAAGGAGATTATCTTTCTGAGGCCCACAATGGAAGCCGAACGCTGACAGACTAGGCAAGGCGACAAGGTCACCAACAGAAGCGGCCTTTCCTTTCATTCCGTTCCATTTCATTCCAGAGAAGGGCTGGGATACCCCCGTCCCTTATTTTCCTACTGTTGAACTGGTCGGCATACACTCCCTCCCCTGTAGCTTTGACTGTACAGCAGGATTTTGTTTTATAAGTTGTTTTCGTTTTTTTTTTTTTTTTGCTCTAATGCGTCGAGAATGGAGAGGGAGCTTAGCTGCTTTGTTGCTGCCCCTTCGACCTCGCCTTTGCAAATCCTCCCCGCCTGCTTTTGTGTCTTGGTGTGGCTGTCAGCGAGCACGGCAGCCGCTGGTGGTAGGCCACCTTCAAAAGTCTTTTTTTTTTCGCGAGATCAATTTTCAGGTTTTTGTTTTTTTTGCACGCCCAAACATTCACATATATGTTGCAACAAAAATTATCCTCCTATCGTCATTAGTTTGCGAGTTACAGCAAGTTTTCTATACCCTATGCTCCTATAGCGAAACCAAAACCACATTTCCAACTGTGGTTTCGGTTTCGAAAAATCGCTTTCAAAGGTAAGTGTTGTTTCGTCTATATTAATGCTATTCAAAATACTTTATGCATTTTATTGTGACTGTTATATAAGAGGATGTCATTAAATACAACTTTGTGTTTAAAAGTGTTCGTTAATCTCTAAAAACAGCCACAAGGGGGACGCACGATGCTCGTCGGAATTTTTGTTGTTTGCCTTGGTCAGGGTACGTCAGGCTTCGTTCTGCATTTGTTCCACGTGTAAACGCTACTAGGGCTGTATCCTTAGGCCACCTGGACCATATTACGACCAGCATGGGTAAGTGCAGAACACAGAAGACGAGGAAGCGCAAGTTTGCTGGAAATCGCTACACGACGACGAGGCTGCCTACTGACACAGACGCCGGTATTTCGGCGACCGCGAAGAAGCTTGGGGACATAACCAAGGCGTACAAGGCTCCGCTAGAGAATTCTACGCTCCAAGGGAACAGGATAATGGACATTGGTATTCTTTCTTCAGTGTTTTTATCGCTGGCATGTTCCGAATGCATGAACACAACACTGAAGCTCGAGGAACGCTCTCACCAAGGGATATGCTCGGCTTGTGCGGTCGTGTGTACCAACTGTGGGTTCGAGCGCCCATTTCATACGTCGAGAAAGGTGGGTCGTGCCAATGAGAACAATTTACGTCTGGTTTACGCGATGCGCCAGTTAGGAAAAGAGCACGCTGGTGCGAAAACTTTTTCCAAAGTGATGAACATGCCTGCTCCTCCACGTCACTCCGCCTACGACAAATTGTCATCTCGGCTTTCTGCAGCGGCAAGAGAAGTGGCGTCGAAGTCGATGACTGATGCTGCTGTGGAAGTTCGTCGTGTTGTGGGGAGTGCCGAGTGTGGTGTTTCAGGTGATGGCACGTGGCAGAAGCGTGGCCATTCATCTTTGAACGGTTGTGTGTCTGTGATTTCTGTTGACACGGGAAAGGTTATTGATGTTGAGGCCCTTTCTAGCTCGTGTAAGTCTTGTAAAACCAAAAGCAAGTTGAGGCAAGATAGTGCTTCATACCAGGAATGGAAGGCAAACCACACTTCCTGTCAAGCAAACCATGAAGGAAGTGCTGGCAGTATGGAGACGGTTGGTCTATACCGAATATTTGAAAGGTCGAAAGGCAAAAGGGATTTGAAGTACCTGCAGTACTACGGCGATGGTGATTCCAAGAGCTATGCCGCTGTGAAAGACATGTATGGAAAGGACAGTGTGCAGAAACTGGAATGCATTGGGCATGTCCAGAAGCGTGTTGGCTGCCGCCTCAGAAAACTGAAGAAGACAGTGCGTGGACTCGGTGGTAAGGGAAAGCTCACTGATGCCCTCATTGACCGCCTGCAAAACTACTATGGCATCGCCATAAGGGCTAATGTGGGGAACCTTTCTGCAATGAAAAAGGCTACCCTTGCCAGTCTTCTTCATTGCAGCTCTACCGACAAGCAGCCGAGACATGGCCTGTGTCCACTTGGACCGAAAAGCTGGTGCGGATACCAAAGGGTCGAAGCACTCGGCCAAGGGAAATATGTACACAAAGGAGGACTTCCAGATGATGTGCTCAACAAAGTTAAAACTGTCTACAGTGATCTGTGCTCTGATGAACTTCTAATGAAGTGCCTGCATGGAAAGACGCAAAATGCTAATGAGTGTTTCAATGGTCTAATATGGCAGCAGGCACCCAAAGAGGTCTACGTAAGCTTGCCTACAGTAATGTTTGCCTTGCATGATGCTGTGCAGTGTCGAACCGGAACCGAACCGAACCGAAAACCGGAACTGAACCGTTATTTTTAGCCGAACCGGAACTGAACCAAACCGAAATCTTTGCCGCCATCTTGGAACTGAACCTGGAACTGAACCGGAAAAAAATATAAC
>JAZHYW010035974.1:0-75046 GCA_037355805.1 Ixodes ricinus | reverse complement strand
ATACTTCGTTTCACCTTCCGTCCAGACGCAGCGGATGCTACGGTAAGGACCAATCAAGCACCGTCAAAGTACCGTCACTAGGCTTGTTCTGTTATGATTGGTTCAGCGATGAAAAACACCACAGAAACATTACGAACTGTGATGGATGCACTTTTGACCCGCTGTGTGATTCGTCATATAATCTCGTATCGGCGTCTGGACGGAAAAGGTGAAACGAAGTATAGTAACGCTATTTATGAGAGAGAAAAAACATTTTTATCCCATAAAAGAAACAATGAGGGGGGGGGGGAGTCTATGGCCCTAGACATTTTTAAGCTCTTCCTGCTTCTACAGCCCTCAACACCATGTCGATCGGCCGTCCTCCACACGTCGGTCTTTCGTGGCGCAGCTTGTTCTGGGCGGACGTACGCCCGATCTTCCTGGCGGCGGGAATACTGCGGCGCTGGAGGTTCACGTCGGGGTGGTGCCGTGACCTGGCGGTGAGCTTGCGGCGGTCGTCGGGCCATGGCGGCGTAGGTCAGCGTCGGTTCTTCGGGTGCGGCCACGGTGACAGGGACATCTGGTTGGATCGCTCGCTGAACCTCGTCTCGGACGACCTCGGCAATGGAGATTGAGGCCGGGCGTTCAGCAGTCGGCAGGAGCTTCTTAAGCTCCTCCCGGACGACGTCACGGATGATGTCGCGAAGGCCGGGGATGCTTGGGCTGATGTCGTAGCCCGATGCAGAAGCAGCAGCGACGCTCGAGTGCCGATGGTAGTGGCTGGCTCTTGCGAGGAGGGCACGTTCCATGTTCGTGGCCTCCGTGACGAAATCTTCGACGGTCGATGGGGGTTCCGAACAAGACCACCGAAGATGTCGTCCTTTACACCTCGCATTAGTATCCGCAGCTTCTTTTCGTCGGTGGCTTGAGGGTCGGCGCGAGCGACCAGGCGCAAAACATCCTCGACGAAACTGGTGATAGTCTCGTTTGCGCCCTGGGTCCTCATTCGAAGAAGGTCCTCGGCCCTCTCCCGTCGATATTGGTTGGTGAATGTTCGTCTCAGCGCATCCTTGCAGGAGGTCCACGAGATCAAGGAAGTCTCGCGATTCTCGAACCAGTGCCTGGCCGTCCCTTCGAGCGCGAAGTAAAGATTCTGCAGGCGCTGTTCGTCCGTCCATCGGTTGTGCTGGGCCACTCGCTCGTACTGCTGTAGCCAGTCTTCGATGTCTTCATAAGGCTCACCATGGAAGGACGTGGGCGTACGGGCAGCGACGGGTAGGACAACGACGGGTGGAGTGGCCATCGTCACGGTCTTCTTCCTTGGTTTCTCTGGCAGGGGTCCGAATTCCGGGGTAGGCCTTGGTTGCGGCGACTTGATCGGGTGTCGGTGTCTTCTGCGAAGGGTAGCCTTCCGGGGCTGAGCACTTCACTTGGCCGGGATGTCTTTATAGGTGTACGCTTCACGGGCATAGAAAGCGTTACCCCGCACCTCCACCAAAATGTCACGAATGACAAGTGATGAGGCGATAATAACTGAAGAAACTAAACGTTTAATGGGGCGAACTTGTGCCCAAAAATAAAAAGGAAACAGAAGATAAGCAGAGCGTCGCGGGCGTCGAAGTCGGCGTGACAGCAGAGTCGAACGCTGGGGCGAAACTGACTCGGCGTGCCAGGCAGCCTTTTGTACACGCGTGGGCTTCCGGAACATTCGGCGTAGAAGGTTCGGTTCGTAGAACATTCTAACCTCGAATTAGCAAGGCGGCTCTGGAATTTACTAGAACATCACATCACAGCGTCAACAAAAATGTGTAGGCGCGGCCAGGAATCGAACCCTGGCCTTCTGCGTGGAAGACAAGCGCGATAACCGTTATGCCACGGGCGCGCTGCTTACTGGTCAGCTGCGCCCGCGGCAACATTTATTAATTCTTTTAATAGGCCTGAAATGTACCATTTATCCAAAGAGACGTTTACACGAGTAAACTATGGTGAGGTAAATCAGCCTGAAAACAAATACCTAAGCCGTAAATACTTCTTTATTAAAAAAATGTCTCAACTGGGCCTTTGTCGTAAATTGACAATGTTTGGAACAAAAATAAATGTGGCCTCTAAATAAGTCTCGAACAAAATATATATGCCAATATGTAGCGTAACGCATCTAGAATAGGATAACGTAAATTGACAAGAAACTTTTCCCGAAGTTCAAGAAAAGATTGTAACCGAAGCTATAATTGCTGGATTTATTTGTGGCACTTTCGATTTTTACAATGGTGTGAACGGAATCATTCACATATTGAATGTAAAATATCACCGAAACCTATAACTTTTTTGTTTTTCTAACTTGTGCATTTCTACACTTAAAATATATTTTGCATCACATTTCTTGGAGAGCTAGTATCTTTACAAATAGCGACACGCATTGAGAATACAGCCGTCAATGGGGTAGGGACAACGAACCTTAAATCTTGACGATGTTTAAATAAAGGTGTCATATACTACATGCTAAACAAACACATTAAGTTCCGTACGAAAAGCGGCATGGTTATTACGCAAAGCCTTATTTAGAGTTTATATATGTTTCATCTTGAGGCAAAAGAAAAGTAAAACAAAATAGACAAACCGTGCAGCGGTCCACCACGGAATAACACTCGCCCTGCGTTTTTTTTAGAGCGCAGCTCTGTGCGTCCGACGTTTCCGCGTATCGCGGCGTCGCCTTTTCGGTGTCGCTGACGGCGACGGCGACACCGCCCTGCTAACTTTAGCGGGGAACTGAATTGGTGTTGAGGTCACGTGACGTAAATTTTCCCGCTAAATCTAGCGGAGAAACTGATTTTGTTCGTGGATGACGGGACACGAAGTCATGTGACGTCATTTTCCCCGCTCAATATAGCGGAGAAACTGAATTGGTGTTGAGGTCACGTGGCGTCAATTTTCCATCTAAATTTAGAAGGTAAACTGTGGGAGGAGGAGAGGAGGAGGAGAGGAGGAGGAGGAGGAGAAGAGAGGAGGATGAGGAGGAAATTAGGGAAGGAGGAGGAGCAGAGAAGGAGGAAGGAGGGGAAACCGAAGGGCGTACCCTCCCCTCCGTACCCTCCCTCCTCCTGCTCAAAAGCTGTGCTCTAATTTCGCATTACAGAGATTTGATAACGTCTCATTTTTTCTTAAGGATCTTTACATTAAACTTTTATTCTTTATTTTAGCTTGTTTTTGTTTGGCAAACAAACTCTCTTCCTGTTCTCACTTCACTGTATGGATGAAGTGAGAAATCGCAAAATGCACCAGAGCGACAAAATGAGTGAAGGGGACGAGAGGGGAAGGAGAAAAGTAGCTGGATGATTTTGGTGACGCTTACAAGTGTCGAGCCTTCTTTCACAAATCATTCTGAGCCTCCTAATCAACGTAAAAGTGAACGAAATACAAAAGCAGTTTTCGTGTCTTTCATGCTGAATGAAATACTTTGATTTGTTAAACTTTACTCGTTGTCATATTGATGCCACACATATGACTTCTTTCAAGTTACATTTTTGACCAATGTTTTTTTTTCTACACCTGCCGTTCAGTCAGGCATTGTATCTTTACATCCTCGTCACTGAAAATCCTCTGGAGCATAACCATTTCACTGTCACACGCTCTTCACAACTTCATGCCTTCTAGGGTTATAATGTGTTCTCCTCCGTCTGGTACTTCTCCATGACGAAACATTCTGCGATCTTCAGCAATTAAAGACTCACATCTTTGAATACATGGTTTTGCGCAAAAAAAAAGACGGACACAAGAGAGAGAAACAAACACGAGCGCAACTTACAACTGTATTGAGGAAACCTTTAGAAAACATACAGATATATCGTCAACTATCAATGCGTCCACGCATGCGTCGTGTCACTATCACACGCTCGTCACAGAAACTTATCAAGGAAGCGTTTTTCAGCATTATACAAACTTATTCGAGGTATCGCTCACACATAGGTCGCCTTTCTTTTTGATAAAGAAGGCTTCCAACAGCTCACGTGCTTTTTGTCCCTTACTTCCGCCCAAAATTACAGTGTCAGAAAAGCGTGGCTCACACTTGCAGTTTCTGCAGTGTGCAGGCAAATGTGCCCCGTCATTAGTCTTTAAATTTTGAGCATGCTCCCTGAGACGGTCGTTGGCACACCTTCCCGTTTGCCCCACGTATGTCTTCCCACACGTGAGCGGGATTTCATAGACGACCTCTGTTTTGCAGCCAACAAACGGCCTGGCATGCTTTGTGCTGCATCCTCGCTTCTGTCTGCTTTCTCCAGTAATGCGGGGGCAGAGTTGGCCGAGTTTTGTCGGAGCTGTAAACACAATCGGCACCCCATGTCTGTTCGCAACCTTCTTGAGGTTATGCGAGAGTTTGTGCACGTATGGTACCGCTTCAGGCCTCACAGTCCTCAGTGCTGACTGCATCTTTTTTCTAGCAGTGTGTCCCTTCACTCTTTGCAGGATGGTTTCCGCCACACTCCTCAAGACCGAATCAGGGAAGCCCGCTGACAATAGTCGAGCCACTTGGTTGCTAAAGCTTGCCTGTATCCTGTGAGCACACGACTTTCTGAGGGCGGACTCAAGGCAAAGCTTAGCAATTCCTCTTTTAACTACCTTTGAATGGGCTGAGTCATACGGCAGGAGTTCCTTTCGAGACCGCGGGGAATACATCCAACAGACGTGTTCTTCCAAGAACAAAAGGTTCAAGTCTAAAAACTGAAGGCTGCCCTGGGTGGGCAGCTCATGTGTAAAAGACAAGCCTTTGCCATGGCGTCTAAAAACCTGTAAAGCCTCATTCACACCATCAGTGTACGTCAGAGAAGTCTGCTTTCTAAAAACAATTAAAAATCATCCACGTATCCAAACACTCTACAAACATTAAAATCATTAAGAGCCTGCTCAAGCGTCCGATCAATTGCTGCTAAAAAAATGTTGCATAGTATAGGGGCTACGCACGAACCAATGCATATGCCTTACTTCTGTAAATAAAGTTGATTGTCAAAGGAAATAAAAGTGCTGTTAAGGTACGCTTCTAGTAAGTTTAAAAAATCTTCAACTGAGACTCCTGCCGTGTTCTGGAAAGAAACAACTCCATTTTCGTCAATACACTCCCTTACTGCACTAAACAATTCACAGTGCGGGACTGAATAAAATAAATCTTCAATGTCAACTGAAAAGGCGTACCCTATGCTCTGGTTATCCTGAAAGAAATCAGCCACCTCATCTGGTCTTTTTGCTGAGGAAAGGGTCTGTAACCTGCAAGCATTTCAAATGTTTCAATAGGAACTGACTTGCAAGTAGCTGCCACGTGCCCTTTTCACTCACGATAGCCCGAAACGGCACACTCGGCTTATGTGTTTTTGCGGAAAAGAACACGCTTAACGCATCGATTTTACATTTCGACACGTCCTTCGCTAACTTAATCAGATCTAAACTCTTACACAGATCGACAAACCTGCTTCTTGTTTTAGACGCTTAGCATTAACCGGAGCAAAGTTCTTTTCTATTGCTTGCAGCTTTTCATTGATGCCTCTGGGCAAGGCTACGAACCCACCCTCCTTATCTGACTGTAAAAGACAGAGTTCATGATCTTTGAAGCACGTTATCACCCCTTTAAAGAATTGCTACCGCCGCCACGCACTGTCCTTGGGGCACACTTCAAAGGGCAGTCCACACCTTCAAGCAGGCAACGTTCCTGGTCTTCTTTCACTGCCTTGTTGGCCACTCTCCGATTCAGTGCCACGAGTTCATGTGCTGGAATACTCGGCTCGATCCCGTACTTGGGTCCCTTGCTGAGTAAGGTGGTGATGTTCTCGGGAATAACTTCACCTATAACCATAAGTCCTCTCCCCCGTTCTTCTTTCTGTTTTTTGTCAGATGATCGAAGGGCTTGGCTGAGAGTGTAGTTCCACCAGTATTCTGTCAACCGGGCTGAGAAGCCTTTTATCTGTTGCAACTTTCTTTCTGCGAGCCATGGGGGTCTTGTAAATAACACACCACGCGCAACCAGTCATTGAACATGCGAACTTGGCGCCATAATTCAGAACGAATGGATCTTACAGATTCGTTTTTGGTGTCCCCATGACGGCCTCACATTGCCGCACAGAGCACTTACTTCTTGTGATGTGACTCCTTTCCTGATGCAGAAGCCGATGAATCTTGCGCGACACCAGGCACGTATCCAAGGGGGTAGGGGGAGGGCCCATGGGGCCTGGCCCCCCCCCCCCTGAAATCTTCCATTTTGCTGGGACCTCCTCTACCCCCTCCCCTCATACAGCATTTTGTCATGGGCGGCCCCCCCCCCCGAAACAAAATCCTGGCTACGTGCCTGCGCGACACGTTGCAGTGGCGATGTGACATGTATCCAAACGTTCACCAACTCGCCCAACAACAAACTATTTTACTCACATCTTGTTGACTACAAATGTTCGCTTGCGTCTTGCTGCAGACGTTGCCCCTGCCGATAACTCAACCAACGAGATTGGAGTAAAGACGTGATACTTTGTCTTAGCACAGACGTGTCTTTTGTCCCTTGCACTTTTGTATGGATGTGCAAGGTTTTCCCTTTCGATGTTGATCTCGTCTTTGGATGCCCAGATGTGTCATGGCGCCAGGTATTCCTTTTGCCCAGGCACAAAGCTCTCGTGTCGTGCTGATCTAGTTGTCAAAAGGGCGCTAGAGCCTTGCTTTTGCTACCAGTCTCTTTAAGGTCCCTCCGACTCCATCGCATAAACCCTTTCCATGAGAGGTTGAAAGAAAGTGCCACTTTACTTCAAGACCGAAATCTTTCGGGTGGAATCAGAGATTTATTAATTTTTTTTCTAGTTTTGTATTGTCCGGCAGCACCATCTTCGAAGTAGTCGATATTCTTAATTTCTTCTAATCACTTTGAATACATCCAACCGCCTTCTTTTGGAACAAATGAACTTCTGCGTGGTCGTGTGTTAAACCTTCAGAGATGATTGCAAATGTCTGGTCCAGAAGCGCTTCTTCAGATCGTATATTGTAGTATACGACAACGGGGTAAATGGTTGCCTGACTTTCACTCCAGTAGAATGACTAAGGTGAAGCTTTCACTAGGAAGTTATAATTCTCCGCAAAATTCATTAGAGAAAAATAGTGTCATCTTATAGAAGTTCCTCCTTGAGATGTCTTAAGAAACTAGACTGTCGCTTCGCTACGCAGTGATGTTCTTTCAAGAAAAGCAGTTGGTTCGTGAGGTAGCGCACAAACTCATCTGAAAGCTAGCACCACCGTCGCAAGGGTCGCGCGGTTCTTAGAGATCCTCGCTTGAATTGAATGGTGACGGCAACTTCTAGTCGAAAAAGAGCTTTTTCGCAGTCTTTAGTCTTGCTGCGCCTAAGCAAAGTGGGCATCCGCCGAACATGCAGACTTCGTCCTCGACGCAGCATACGGCATAGCATAGTAATTAACGCCTTGTAGTCAATATGGATTCCTGCTTAATGTGGTAGCAGCTTGATGTTTTGACGGTAGCAACATACGCACACTGTCTGCCGCGGGTGCTCCCACTAGCACACATCACTGTGGCCGCAAAGATGCAAAACTGGAAAATCTACAGTGTGCTTCTGTGTTTTGTTTTGTCCATTGAGGAAATGCTTATCTCAAATTAAGTAGTATTAATCTGTTTTGCTTTCAGCAAATGGCATACTTTTTTTCCCGGCACACAGTGGCTCTACCGTGTCGTCCTCACAGAATTTTCAAACGGATGCGTTATCACCGTCCGGAAGATGGCGCTCGTTTTTAGTATGCGGTTCGGAGGGCGCTCAACGCTATCCTTACGGTGCTTCCCGGACTCTCGCACCATCCATTCTGTGGTGCGAAAAAAGAGCAATCACTTCCACTTTGCTCCACGAAGATAATATGTTAAGATAGCTAAGATGGACATTCTTCTGGCCCTTGAGCTTTCGGCATTGAGGCTCCGCTGAAACTCTGTCAGAAGATCGAGGTAGTCGGAAGCAAGTGTCTTATCACATGCCGTGCTCGGAACACCAGTGTACAAGCTTTTGTTCAGCTTTGCAGGAAGATATGTTCGCGTTTGCTTCATCTTTTTGTTAAAGCAACTCTGACGTCGTTTGCTCCTTCTCTTTAAGGTGACGGGGACTTCTTCTTTTGAGAAAACAAAGCATTCGGAAGTTGAAAGTTTGCCTCGGACTCACTAGATGAGACCTTCCACAGTAAGTCTTCTCTGTGTTCTGTCCGACTCAGCTGATGATTAAGGTGCAGTTGCCGCCTGAATGTTTTATATATCTTCGTTAACACGGATGCTGTATTTGATGCACAGGTAACTTCCGGCTACTGTAGCTTCACTTCACGAACGTAGATGCAACTTCAGGCTGTGACAATTTCGTTCCACAACAAAACGTTTTGTGTAGACGAAATGAATCTACGAATTTCGCAGATCGTGGCATCCTGCTGAAATGGAGAGTTCACTTCTTCACTCTCTGATATTGCTAAAGCAAGCGTTGTTGGATGTGTATTTCTTGCAGACGTGAAAGATCCTCCCGCCGTCTTCAATGGCATCGGCTCACTTCTGTAAACGACAAACTCCACCCGTCTGCAAGGAGGTTGTTTTCACTGATCGCGGACACTGAGATCCAAACATGAGCCATTGAACAACATTGTTTGTTTGTCTCGCTTTTTAGTACCATGAAAACTGTTTGCTGTAACTAAATTGCTTTAGGTATTTTAAACGAAGCACGATCTCTCGCAGGCCGGTGGCAAACGCCGCGACTCGAGTCTTCCCTCGTGAATTCGCCAAGAACGGAAGAAAATCACATTTTCTTGTGTGTGTGTGTGTGTGTGTGTGTGTGTGTGTGTGTGTGTGTGTGTGTGTGTGTGTGTGTGTGTGTGTGTGTGTGTGTGTGTGTGTGTGTGTGTGTGTGTGCGTGTGTGTGCGTGTGCGTGTGCGTGTGCGTGCGCGTGTGTGTGTGTGTGTGTGTGTGTGTGTGCGTGCGTGCGTGTGTGTGTGTGTGTGTGTGTTTTGACAGTATAGAAAAATGCGTTGCTGCTGTAGCTGGCTTACAAGCTTTAAGCAAACACAAAGACATTCCGTTTTAAATCAAAATAACATCAACTGCGGCGATAGAGCGGACGACTTGGCAAGCAAGAACGATCTCGCATCCTCCTTGATTGTGCCTTGACAGGTCGTTGAGAAACGCCTCGGAAATTTTTTCTTGTCGTCAATGTTAATCAATCTAACAGAGCTCACGTTGCTCATGACGCGGCGAAATCGGCGGAACATTAAGATGTTTAGAAAAGCAAAAGGAGATAGGGACAGCTCTGCAACCAGCGATCGCTGCGAAGTCTGGCACTCACATACCGTCTACAAGATGTGCTGATCAAAGGATAACCAACCATGGCTGGCGAAAATCAGAATAATGTGTACGGCTCACCTCTCAATCACCAAATCTTAATGTACGGTGAGTTGAACAAATAAATCAAGCCTTGCCAACTGAAAACACGGGTCTTCTACTGTTTCGCTCTGGCATATGCAATCGTGGAATCAACTAGTGCAGCTTGCGTCTGCGCTTTTTTTATCTCTTGATTTAGTTTTAACCCTTTCGTATCATTTTATTCACCCGCGTCAGTTGATGGTTGTTTTAATTAAGTTCGCTTCGATTTGCAGGACCTTTGTATTCATTGGTTAGCGCACTCAGTCAAAAAAACCTATTCTAATCCGTATAATTTATTTTATAGACGTGTTAACATTTGATCTCACGGCCCGTGGTATATATATATATATATATATATATATATATATATATATATATATATATATATATATATATATATATATATATATATATATATATATATATATATATATATATATATATATATATATATATATATATATATATATATATATATATATATATATATATATATATATATATATATATATATATATATATATATATATATATATATATTTCTTTTAATCTTCTGGAAAAGTATGTTTAATTGTGTATTATATTGTTGATTTTACATTTTGACATATATATTTGTTCAGACTGAAAGTCCTTTTTTTTAAACATTGTATTACAACAAAATTTGGCAAGTTCATATTTCTTTTTGTACATACACGTAGGTATATTTCTTGCCTGACTAATTTCCTTACCATTGTTTACTCGAAAAAATGGTTTTTAGACAAATTAGTGAATTTTGGGCCTATTAAAAAGAATGGGGTGAATATAGCCCATGATGCCTTGCATTGATAAGCCCTAAACTTAACAAAATATTTATTTTTTGCTTTAATAAGGTAATATAACTACTTACAAACAATGTATTGATAGAAGTCATTTGATTTGGTGACAATTATTTTGTCATCATTTCAGAAGACTTAAAAAAAAAAAAAAAAGTTTATTTGCCGCATTAGAAAAGGCCAGTGTTCTCAAAGTTAAAAAAAAATGAAAAGACGTTCACAAATCTCTGTAATGCGAAATTAGAGCGCAGCTCTTGAGAAGTGAAGGAGGGTACATAGGAAAATGTATGCCCTCATCCTCCCCTCCTTTCCTCTCTCAACATCCTCCCCTCCTACTTTTCTCCTCCTCTCCTCCACGTCTCCGAAATGGCACGCGCACGAAAGGTACCGAGGTTGCCACACACGTAAAGAACACACGAGAGGAATAACTCAGTCGTTTTCACCAGAAGCAGGTCTCGATGTAGCCGAATAAAAATTCAAAAACAGCCCGCTTCCTTCAAATTACGAGACGACTTCAAATTGTCATTCTTTCCTAATGCGGCTTTGGTGCGTATGTAGCAGTTTGCGCTGAACTTCTGACACAAACACAGAGCACGACAAAAGGGATGTTCACAATATTTTGCTCCGCAACATCCAAAAAACCACAGTTCATGTGCCGGAAACTACGAACGACTGAGCGCAGCCATTTCTCCGAGCTGCTTGCTTTGTTGCCGAATGTCGGAAACTGACAAAACTAGAAAGGCCCGGTGGGCGCGAATTTACCTCAAAGTTCAAGGAAATGTTGTCTGAATCCGGACATTACCACACTGGCAACAGTCGTTGGTAATACACTTTCTGAACTTACACAAACGATGTGTGTCACGCAGAGGCCGTAACCAGGGGGGGGGGCGGGGGGTTCGGGGGGCCCCCACCCCACAGAAAAATATTTTATAGTATAGTGCGTGGTACATGGTCGGTGCATTTGCAGCCAGCCGATTTTAATCTCCACCTCTGCGCACGCGCAGTGGCGCCGGTCGGCTACGGGCACCAAACCGGGACCGGTTCTCCGGTTTGCTATGACTCTCCATTATATGCCACTGATGCACACTCGTCCATAGGCGAAAATAAGACAATAGACATTTTCAAAATGGCCGCCGTTGTCCCCGAAACCCCCCCCCCCCCCCCCCCCCGAAATTTTTTTCTGGGTACGGCCCCGAGTGTCACGGCGTATCCACGGTGTACCGAGGCCGAGGCAGACCGAGACAGGTGCTGATTGCTGGGCGAGTTGGTATTGTACGTGAAAAAGCATGGCTGCTCTTTAAGACAAGGCTAGAGGAAGAACACACACCACAGAGCGCTAACTTTCAACTGATTTAATTCCAAGAGCCTCAGCGGAGATTCATACTCTGTCACCGCACCATATTCAACCAACTCGTGGCCCTACCACGGACCGCAAATACCCTACTGCCAGACGCCATAATGTTCGCGAGCCCTCAATTTCGCGAATTTCTGCGAATTGAAAAATTCGCGAAATTTGAGAGCACGCGAAAATTTCGATCTTTAAGAATTTCAATGCAGGCATCTGGAATTCGCGAAATTTAGTGGCCGCGATTCTGTCCTTGTGACCGATTCGCGAAAAATAGGGGCCGCGAAATTAAAGGGTTTTACAGTATCTCTTTTTCTGCTCAATCAATTAAAGCCACGCTGATACAACATGTGCCGGAACTATTAAAGGCGTCCGCCTCAATTATCTCTCTATCAGTGTTATCTTTGTGCCTACGCGAGAACAGTGGAAGAATCAAATAATGGTTTGCACCCGCAGTCATGGCAGTGACATGAAACGTTGCCATACCGAACCCCGTTCACTTTCTGGTAGTGTTCTCTGAGCCGTACATTTAAACATCTGCCTGTCTGGTCGCCATATTTCTTGCCCCATGAAAGTGGAATCTCCTTCCGTGCACGCGACAAACGGACTCCTATGCTTGATTGGAGCAGCCCGTCGGTAGCTTGCGGAGTGGGTCTGTCAGCTTGCACATTTTTGCAAGCTTTCCGGGTGCAGAGTAAACAACTTTTACGTTTACACGTTTTGCTGTTTTTCCAAGACTATGCGCTGTTCTGTGCATGCAAGGCACAACCGCAACAGGTTGGGCGGGCTGCGACACGAGCGCCGCTACGCGGAAGTGAATGTCAGGGCTTCCCTTTTTCTCGGAGCTTGTCAACTTATCACGATCCAGTAACATTGGGGAAAAAGGTTCCGCCCTCTCGCCTCATCTTCTTTCGGTTTCGTTTTTCGAGCATGTTGCGTGGGTTGTTTAATAAATGTTGTTGAGTTGATTGGGCTTCAGCGGCAGCGAAGGCCGCCTGTAATCAGTCTCCCAGTCAAACGTTCAGAACATTTTGGTTGCATTGACGTTTTACCACTAATTTTGTCAAACGAGCAAACGAAGCCGTTAGAAACAGCGAAGTTCCGGAGCAGTGCCAGCAGCGCTACGTACACTGAGCTAAGGTGGCCATCTCCGGATTGCGGAACCCACGCGGAACCATGCGGACCACGCGGAACGATGTGTCCACAGTGAATGTGTCGACGTTGACGACGTTATGGAAACTGCGGAAACTTCGTCCAAGACAGGCAGGTTTTGCTGCCGGGTGCCTGCGTGCCTTCTGTGCTGAGTTCGGATCTGTTTTCTAATGCGGAGTGCCAACCGTCAATCAACGTGGTTCTGTATCTCTGCGTGTCAGCATAGCAGCAACATCGCGATGGCAGTGTTGTGCGTTGTGAACAGAAGACTGGAATTGTCGCCGATGGGACCGTGTGCTCACGTATCAGTGGTGTAACAGCGGTAACTGCAAGATGGTTTACATTCCCCTTTACATTAAAATTAAACGGTGCAATCGATCGACGTGCGGATAGTCATGTTGGAACGCTGGTCTGAACTAACTCCTATCGTGCAGTGGCCCATGTAACTGTCGTCTGCGATATCCTTTTGTCCTCTCCCCGAGAGCGATTGCGCTATGAGAGTAAGACTGAACAGTCATGAAAAATGACGAAAAGTCCGTATATTTACAGTTTGAATTTTAGCACTGAAAGAGGATGGTAAAATGGACAAAAAAAAAAAAGCTATCCTTTATTTTGCTGTTTAATATACTACGGTTCCTGAGAAACTACCTCCAAGCGGCGCGCTGGGATGAGCGCTAGAACTTTTCGAGCTCAGATCGGCGTTGCTCCGTACAGTTAACATCTGCCATAAGTAGCTGCTTTGACTGCATTCAAGTTGATCAAAAAGCGATTTCTCTGCCCGTGAAGCACCATTTCCAGCTGAATGAAAACCCCTTCTACAAAGATTAATTCAAGACGACAATTGCAGCCGCACGCGAAGAGCACAAATAGAAAAACAAATACTACAATAGAAAAGCTGTCTACGACGTGCTCTACGGGGAAGCAAACACGTGGCTTGGAACTGCAGCGGAGCGGCTTGTTTGCTTAGCTTTCAGATAATTACGGCATGAGCTTTTAGTTTTTACTAAGAGATTCATATCCTGAGTCGTTCAAGAAACTTTCAGAGGTATGGCATTACTGAAAAAATCAACATGCTGGGACCTAGAAAATCCGTACCTTCAAAACGACGTGTATAAAGGCGGAAACGCAGAGCTCTGAAGTAGTAATCGGGTTAGTGTGGTGTTGTAATGATGTTTGATGTGCCGTGTATGCGCTAGTTGAATATGTTCAGCTGATGTGTGTGGTACGCATAATGAATCTAGATGTGTCATATTAAAGGTAATAAAGTTGCCCGAAGTGCAATGGTCGCATGGGAAAATAACAATATTTTTGTAGCACATGAATTGGGCGGTATTTAGCCCCACGTACACTAGCTACTTGCAACTACTTTATTGCTTGGCCCTGCCATCTCGTGGCGAGCGCTTTAAGCTTCTTTCCGCTTCGAGGTACCACAGTTCATCATACATAGTTTGCACCAACGTTACTGGATCGGCTAAGTTGACAAGCTCCGAGAAAAAAGTGACGCGCTGCCATTCACTGCCGCGTGGTGGCGCTCGTGTCGCAGCGGTCGCACCCTCCCGACAAAGGAGGATAGAAGGGTAGGAGAAAGCATGACATCAGCCGCCTAGCCTCCACAAGCCATGCTCCCTTGACGCCTCGCCTCTTTTTCATTTTCCTCCTTACTTTCTTCACTTGTCAGGCCAACGTGACCACATCACGTGACCACAGCTAGCCTTCGATCTGATAAAACCTACCGGACGGAGCGCGCGCAATTAAGCCTGCAAGGAATCCTTCTAGAATCAACCATCCATCTCACATGTGACATGTCACGCGCACCAATAGCCAGAGAGATATACGGTCACGTTGGCCACAACATCGTTGTGGCCAACATCGTTGGCCACAACGATGTTGGCCAACGATGTTGGCCAACATCGTTGCGGCCTAGTCATAAAAAGGCCTAGTCATAAAAAGCCTAGTCATAAAAGTTGTGGCCAACGATGTTGGCCACAACTCTTTATGACTAGGCTTCACCAATATTGCAACGTGCCCTCTCCTAGTACTTCTAACCTCCCTGCTCCCGACGCACTCTGTCTGACTGGCCTCGATACCCTTGGGTATACGCGCCTATGCTCCTACCCGTTGCATTGCAGCTGTCGCAGCTTCATTTACGTGATCTTTTTAGGGTCTGTCATTCCGAGAGTAAGTAAGTAAGTAATATTTATTTCAGTAATATTGTGCTGAGGGCACCAGACAAAAAGCTTCCATGAGGTAGCTTGTCCGGGTCTAGTGCCCCTGCACTTACATGGGTAGTAGGTGGAATTCCTTAAAGATTCAAATCCCGGTACTTGTGACGCGGTTTCTTTCGACGTCGAAGACCTTTTTTATTCTATCCCACATGAGGCACTTTTTGAGGCGGTTAGAGAAGCTATTGAAACGTTTGGTGTTTTAAAGTTTCAAAATGAGTGTGGCGTGTATGAGGAAGGTTTTTTAGAATTGTTACGCTTCTATCTGAGCTCCACCTATGTTGTTCATGAAGGAGTAAAGCTCATACAGAAGGAAGGTGTATGTATTGGGACGAGCGTGGCGCCCGTGCTGAGCGACTTGTTTTTAGCGAAGTGTGACAGAGACATTGAAAGCCGGTTGGACAAAGAGGTTTTTCGTGTTTTTAGGTATGTAGACGATTACCTGGTGTTTTTCGTTCACAGAAGGGTTCTGAAAGAGAGGGCTTCATTTCTAAATTGTTGGGAGTGTTTAGGGACAGTGCATCAGGGCTCAGTTTCACCAGTGAAAGTCCCGTAGATGATAGCTTACAGTTTTTAGATCTTAAGATTTTATTTCGAAATTCACATGTCTGTTGGTTTTATTGCCCTAGGGCTAAGAAGAAGGTGTTACCATTTGATTCTAATCACTCGAAAGTAATTAAGAGGGGAATTGCCTCTACATGCCTGAGGGCTGCCTTAATGAAGTCTTGCCCACATAAGATAGAAGACAGCTTTAGGTTGCAGGTATTGAAGCTAGAGAAAGGAGGCTTTCCACCTACGCTTCTTGTGGGGGTAGGAGAAGGCCTGATTAAGAAACTTCGGGGAGGACGTGGTGTGGTAGGAGAGAAGCCAAGGCGTAGGCCAGTTGTAATACCTTATGTTCATAAGGTGAGCCACAATATAAAGAAAGTGGGGCAAAAACATGGGGTTCCCGTTTTACTCTCAGCTCCTAAAAAACTTGGCAGATTGTGTGGAAAAGTTGGCCGAGGGGAGACACGCGTCGGTGGCTGTCAGAAGAAACATAAGACTAGGTATGTCGAGTGTAGCGAGGGCGTGGTTTATAAGATTCATTTATCATGTGGCAAAGTATACATAGGCCAATCGGGACGTTGTATAAATAATAGGCTCAGGGAGCATGCACTGTCAGTTCGATCGTCCCCCTCGGGAAATCTGGCTGTACACTGTGACAGATGTGGGTGTGTCCCGAGGTTTGACAACACCACTATCTTGGCCCGAAACCGAAATAAAATGACAAGGGAGATATCTGAAGCGTTTTTTTATATCTGAGTGCGTTGAAGGAACGTGTGTCAGCACTCCATCTATAGCCCTGTTTGGCTCTGAGGTGGCATTTTTAAAATCATTCGTAAAGTAGATAGTGGACAGACGTACTCTGATTGGGTGATGTTGCATTTCTGTAGTACATGTCGGTATTTCACGGTGACTATATATGTGTGTTTTCCGAGAATAAACTTCAGTTGCAAGTAGCGCTCTGTGTTGTTCGTTCCTTTTACTTGTCCGTTGTTTTTAGCGCTCTTACCCTCATAGACATGAATCACCAACTAGCCCAAGTGCATACCCTTATATGGTCCATGTTCTAGCAACCTCACTCCCAGATTCAGCTCGGAGTGATAGCCGATGTTCCCGGTTGGCTTTCTGTTTAGCCAGGATAGCTTCTTTGACCTCTGTGTCCCACCACCTCTTCCTCACTCTACGTCGGCTGGGCTGCCTGGATGCATGTTGCTTGTTGAGACGCTTGAGCTCTGTGATGTACTGTCTGTAATACAAAACAGGGTGAGAGAGGAGGAGGCATCTCTGTGGGCAGGAATGGCAAAGTCCAAGTCGACGCTATATATGTACTTGATATAAGCACGAAATTTCTGCAGTAACTGGACTTTACGACAACAGCCTGGGCAGCCGGCTCCTCTTTGAGTCACGCGCAGGAGGGCTGCGAACGCAAGTGTGTCGCCGTCGCTTCGACCGGACGTTGGAATCTGCAGCATGCCGAGTGTGTGGTCAGGCGATGAGACAATTGAACACCTTGTATTGTCGTGCACCGGTCTGCAACCAGTTCAACCGGCGGAGTGTGGACAGGCAACCCGGGAGCTCGCACTGGCAGAGGCACTCGGCTTTGGGACTGCTTCCAGTTTTGTGGCATACTCTGCGCGTGGGACTAACGGCAACAACAATGCCGACGCTTCACCTATGACCAACGGAGGGTGGCGTGAGCTGGTGAAAACCACAAAGCGAAGACTAGAGAACTGGTGGATGCTAGTTCACCAACGGGGATAACCGAATCCTGGCTAAGTCCAAAACTTTACGGGATCGCCCGATTCAAAATGGGAAGAGCCGCAAACCACCACCATTATCATCATCACCATCATCATCATCATCATGACAAAGGGGAGTGCAGCCCTAATCAAACGTAAACACCAACTATTCAAGAAAGCGCAAAAAACTCAAAATCCTACTCATCTTAAAGGCCGCCGTACACTTCGCGCTTTCCTCTCTATCCCGCCTCCTCCTTTCCTATATCCTCTCCACTTTTTACCTTGACCCAACTTAGCTCCCCTCACAGCTTACGAGAGGGGAGTGCTGAGAGGATTATCTTCCCTGCAGAAAACCGAGGTTGTGCGTCGGCCTTTAACCAAGCCCACCAAGCCCGTACCGAAGTCAAGCATGTCATCCGTATCTCCCATAACAATTACCTACAGCAACCAGCAGCAAAAGCAACCCGCCAGCACAAACTCTTTTGGCCATACGCATATAGAACGACAGGTGCGAAATGCTGCCATACCCACAGGGTATCTTGAGGAGAGCAAGAAAACAGGTGAGAGTCCAAGAAACTGGCATGTTCGAGCAACTCTTTTTAGAGGTACCTTCCCGTTAATTCCCTTCGAGGTACATACGTCTGACTAGTCAATTCAGAATTATGTTTGGTGTACCCAGTCAACTTGCTTAGCCTGTTTGCAAATATAACGACTGATAAATTCACTTGTTATAGTGATGGGTATTTTTTTAATATGCTTATACTTTGATGCCGATTTCTCTTTTATGATTTTACAAATTGGCGAACACCAGGCTCGCTCCTGATTAGCGTCATTTGCCACTATATTTTCTATTTTTCCAGTAAAGTGGTGTAAAAACATTCGATGCGTGGAGGTTGCGAAATCATTAAGCGTGGACAAGCAATTCATTACATTCAACCGTTTTACAAGTCACGTCCGACGTACATACGCCTAAGAAATTAACTGGGTCACATACACTGCGTTAGAGAAAGATTATCGTGCCATATGCCTGACGCGAAGAACAGCACGAACACTTTAAAAAATATTTGCACCCACCGGTAACGAACTTGAAGCGGAATCCCGAACGGCCATGTGAGTCCAAGGCTTTCTGGCTTTTTCCTGAGGAGGCCCATTTTGAACGCATTCATAGCGTGATTCGGTAACTCACGTGACATTCGGGAGTTGTAGTAGATCGTTTTTCTCCTCCGCTACGGTATCCCCAAAGAAAACGCCGCAGCTGCGCATGCGCGCCGCCAGCCTTGTCTGCATAGTTCAAGGTCTTCTGGCGGATTACGGAGCGCTATCCGGGTGCTTAGCGGGCTGCGGAAACGGTCGACTACAATTCTCTATTAAAACGGCGATCGAGGGTCCAACTGAAAGGGAAATATACTTGGAAAGAGACATTCGCAGAACAACAGGGCCAACAACGCGCCCGGCAAAGGGTCCCTCCTTCTCTTCTTAGTCCTTTGCGCTTTTTAAAACCACCTTCTAGATGTTCAACCAACTAGCCCCCCAGTTAATTCTGATGTAAAAACATGACTTCGGTTAGCGCAATGAACTCTTAAACCTAACAGTAACTGCTCGAGATTTCCTTTTCATATTGGTTTATCGTTATAACCGAGCTTATTATGTTTTCTAAAAGTATTAACATTACGTGCTCAATTTATTTTATTGCAATTTTTTTTACGTTGTTCTTGTTTTTCTTGCTTTTACACCTTTCATTTGTCGCCATCTGGTTTGAGGGGCGCTGTGTATGCGCGATTACGGGAAGTGGCCTTGAGAACGACATAGGAAGCACTAGTACGACCAATGGGTATGATTTCACTGTGCGCGGTAGCGTGCAACAATGAGCGAAATAGGCTGCTTCGAATTTGCACTCTTGAGAGCAGCTCTGGTTTCATGAATGGTTTACCACACCTCCGTAATGTGCGGTGCTAGCGAAGGAATAGGAATTGTGGCTCGAGGAATAGCAAATGGTAAGACGTAAAGTCCGCGCAGTAACCGGGTATTGGTTGTCTCCGTTTAACATCGCATTGCTGACGACGACCAGACTGAGTGACTGCTTTCGAAACGCAAGTTTCATTACCTCGGGAGGAAACTGGCTTCGGAGTAAATCCAGTTCACGGAATGCTCGTGTTACGCTTTTATTTGTTGCTTCTCTCGCCCCGTACAATAGAGGTAGCGTCCTCGTTAAGCCTTATTTATCTCAATTTTCTCGATTCGGGGCCGCCAAACAGAAATACAGACGACGGAGGAACGTTGCTCTTTTGCTTTCAGGGACGAAAGATTCTCCCTTTCTGAAGGAGCATAGGTTACAAGGGCGTTTCTCCCTTTAGGGAAAACTATACAGACCCTTTTTCCTAAGAGTGTTTCTAAGAGTGTATAAGAGGGATAAAGGATGTCATGACATAGTGAACGATTAGTGTTAACAGTGTGGTGATATTTGACTGCCTTTGACACATGAACCGCCCGGACACGTTCGTTTGACTCCAGTTACGCAACGCAATTCTTTCTACGCAAACGAAATTTAAAAAAACGGTCAGAACAATGTCAGCGGTGCCTGGACGCGCATGTGGAAATCCTTTATAAACTAACATAGTTTTCTTCTTGCCATATATATCTATATTTTTTAATTCCCTTTCGTCTTGGTGATCCATGAACTACCTTTGTAAAATAACTTTCTAACACTCGCTTCGAATTTTTATATTTGACATCTGAGCGCGACGTCATTCAAAAATTATTTAATATGAGGAAATATTGCGAATAGATTTTTTACCGTCCCTGGCTGACTTCCAGTGGTGCGCGAGTGAATACGGTTGGCGGACGTCGAGAATAAGTATAGCCGCACAGCAACAAAAGTTGACTCTGCTCGTTACGGAAAGACGCGCCCTCCTCAAATTACTTTTTCTTCGCCGAAACATTTAGCTATTTTTGTCTTCCTTATATTATTCTACTTCGTTTATCGACGGGAGCGTTAGTTACCCCAAGTTAACGTCATTAGGTCCTCCGTTTTACTATTAATATTTATTTTTGATTGAGTTCCCGAACCACTCTCCTTGCTTTTCGAGTTCCGTCGTGCCCAGTGTTTATTCAACCGCGACGTTCCGGAGGGAGTGGCGGTACCGCAAACGACGCTGTCGCTTCTTTCGTCGATCGAGCGAACTAGCGGAGATGGGGGGGCCTCCACGTGGCTATACGACAAGCGAATGCCAGCCGTCTCCCCCGCGCCGCAGTCGGACTGGAAGGAGAGAGAGAGAGAGCGGTGACCGTTAATAATCGGATTAATAACTAGTTCCGAATTTCCGATGGCGAAGTTGCCTGCATGCACCCCACAGGCACTCGCGCAAAGTGTTCGCTAGGACGTGTACCGAACGCGGAGAAGCAACGTGGCATGAGCAAGCAGGCATGGAAGCAAACGTCTCAGCGGAGGTTAATTGGCCGACAACCGCACGGCTACACTGGCAGTCGGTTGCTCTCTCTAGGTTGAGTGAGGTGCCCCAAGGGTAAAGGGGGGGGGGGGCAAAGAGAGAGAAAGAAGTGGGGGAGGGAGGTGCTAGGGCGCGACGCTTGACTTTCCATTTCCCTCGGGCTGTTGATTGATTTACATAATTTCCGCGTGTCTCTGCGCGTTCGGTGCCGCCACCTCCTGCCTTTAATGTGTGAGATTTTTGTGTCGCGTTTTATGCGGTGCATGCCCCCGATCTTTGGATATATACAAAGCAACAAAAGAAAAAACATATATCACTTTCTTATTCTTCTCTTGAGTGGTAGTACAGTACGAAGCAGAACATTTTGTAATCTTGACTTCTTTTTTTTTTTTTATGTCCGCACCGATAAATTTATAAACTGTTTATATCGAGCATTCGTGACAACTTCGTGCAAGTATGGAGTGAGTTTACGCATCGCTGTTTATTTAGGTGTGAATTATTATTATTCCAACACGGACCACCGTGGGTGTGCATTTTGTTTCTCACAGAATACTGCAAACTTCTCCTTAATGGAGTACGGTTTGCTCGGCAATTGGTTGTCGAGTAGAACTTTTTCGGCACGGTCTGCCTTTATATTGATCGTCGTTCGCACAAATTATTTCACATAAAATGTCTGCCTGGTGGATATTTTGTCTTGAAGGAACGATTGAAGAACTTTGTGCGGACCATAATATTGTGTATTCATATTTTTTGGCGTCTCTCGTTTCTTGTTGCACCTCACACACCAATTAAAATTGAAACGTTCTAACCTACCGACTCTGTGCCTCATAATACGTTATACTTTATGGATCCTAACATAAAGTCGTGATCGGTGTAAGATGCCTTCGGTATATTCTAGTTGCTCAGACAATGTGTGCTTGTGTCAAACTTGTCAATATGTTGAATACAAATATTTACAAGCTACACATGTACACAGTTGTCAGCAGCGTAGCCAGAAAAGGGGGGGGCTTATGGGCTTTAGGCCACCCCCTGAACTGCCGACCCTATATTATGCACACGCATTTCTAAGCCCCCTCCCCTCTCCGCACCCCAAGTCATGGATATCCCAGCCACCTCAGCACCCCCCCCCCCCCGCGAAAAAAACCCTTGACTACACCACTGACAGTTGTGTTTTCTATTAAAATCATTTATTAGCTTTTGATTGATGGTAATGTTTAATTTGTGTTCACTCATTTAAATGAATAAGTGGCCTACTGGTGCAAGCACAAGTTAATTTGCCTTCGATATTCAAATTACTTCACTTCTAACTATTGATAGCGCAATTCGGATATCCACGCTATATTTGAGGTGGGGAAGGGCCCGGTATGACTCTGAATTAAACGATCTGCAATACCCAAAGATTTGTATCGTGAGATACAAAAAAAAATTGGGGCGATTAATTTTTTTGGGGGCGGGAAAGGTTGCTTTCGTGCACGCACGAACATGCGCGCATATAAAATATTTTTAATGATCTAGATATGGATGTTACCTCCTCCCCCTGTTATTTAGTCGTATAAATATGTATCATTTTGCTAAAAAGACAAATAACGCACCTCGTAAACGACTGGGGCGTGCACCCACGCGAGCTGTACCGGTTGATAAATAATAATATATATGAATCTAACTACTATTGGAGCGAGTGAAAAAAAACACCTTTCTCTGGCACGCGAAACGTTTTGGAGAGCAGTCAGTATTATTCCGACTATGCTGAATGGCCCCCTCGCAAGCGACTAACGGGGTGTCGTATAGTAGGTTAGAACGTCGATTTGTTATCACCAATATTAGGTGAAAGTAAAAAAATATATATATACCTCTTTGAATGTAATTTAGAAACTTATCATCTGCAATTTTTAATGACAATCCACAATCGAATTAACTTTTATATCCTACCAAATAAATGCAGCAGCCTTTAAACCCAACTGCGAACATGTCCGGCGTTTTCGGGCGTGCTCGAGCGCAAAGACGTGTATGCGTGCTTTTTTACATAACTTCAGGATACAACTTGAACAAACAAGTATACTGGCGAATCGCGACAGTTCCCAGCCGGCCTTCATTTATGCATTGGCTTTAGAATTATCGACCATGCATGACACAAGCGCACTCGAAATAGCAACGTCTGCCTTCAGGCGCACCGGCGTAGCACCCGTTTGCCTCCTTCACGAAATAATAAAAAAACGCCGCGCGTATATTGGCGCTTTGCAGTCTACACGAGAGCGGCCGAGGCGAGCAGGAAGCCCTGTCCCTACTCTCGTCACCCCGCCACGAAGCAGCGACCAGCGGCAAAAGACCACGCCAAGCCGCCGCGAAGCAAGCCGGAGCCGAAGAGCGCTGATAAATAAATAGGCACCTTCTCTCCTTCCTCATCACTCGTGGAGAACCAGCCGTACGAGCTAACAGCGCCATCGCGAAGCGAGCGTGGACTCGACTTTCCCGAAAATGTACGTAGAAGTCACATGACCCGCCCTTCCTCGACGCCACCCCGCAAACCCTCATCAAACCCATGATCCCTCAGGGACCTAGTGCCTCGCCAAACTCATGAACTCACCGACCTCATGAACTCACTCCACTCACCGAAGTCATGAACTCACCGACCTCATAAAATCACGCCCCTCACCGAACTCAGGAACTCGTCCGAATCATGAATTCACTGAACTCGTGAACTCAACGATCTCATGAACTCACCAAACTCATAAACTCACATAACTCACACCCTCACTCAACCTCAAACTCAAGAGCTTTTGAGGCTTATGAACTCACCCTCACAACACGCCTGATCGGTGAGGGTGAGTGAGGTGAGTGAGTGCACTCATGAGTGGCTTCTGCCGAGGTATGTTCTTGGACTTCCTCGCGCAACGTCGAGTGACAGTTATTGCCGAAGCGAGAGAACCACCTATATGCGTTCTGTGGGATCAAGAAACGTGCCGTCATTACCTCCGACTGCCCTTACACACTCGTGTCTGTCCTCTGTCCCAAGAACTTCTTCGACGGACTGAGTGTCACTTTTGTTGCCTCCTTGTCACCTTCACCATTGTAGCCCCTCATAACGAGCTTTGGCCTCTATGTCTGACGAACTCGCCATGGACAATTTCTTATCGAAATATACCAGATTGAGACCCCAGGTTTCGAATTCAAATCCTTAGTAACTCCCATGGTTGCCAAAAGGATGTCCTCTTCCATTTAGAAGTATGTTCTAAGGGTGATATTCATGTTTATACCGACGGGTCAACCTCAGAAAAAGGATCGGCTTCAGCTTACACAATCCCGAAGATGAACACATCACAAAGTTTCTGATTATCATATCACACATGCTCAACGTCAGCTGAACTTCATGCAATACTTTCGGCTTCCTTATTCATTGCTAAATATCGTAAACTGTCGAATTGTGTCATTCTAACAGACTCGAAGGCATCTCTACAATTGTTGCAGGGCACGCACATTCGTAACTCTTATGCAGCTCTTTTGTGTCGTAATCACCCTACACTAGCACAAGCTACATTTCTCGGACATAGCATTCGCTTACGGTGGATTCCGGGTCCTATTCAAATTTTCGCGATTGTAGAGGCTGACCACCTGACAGCCGAAGCTCAGCGATGGAAACGCCATGGAACTGACAGCCTATACACCTGGCGACGCCAAGACACTACTTCGCCACATGCGTGAGTAATGCTCCAGGCAATGCTGATTGAATGAAACTTTAACGAAAACTCTCCTATTGCACACCGGTCCAGACCTCTAACTTCCACCTCACACAGGAATGAAAAGGAAATATTACGCACTCATCCATCGCCTTCGACTAGGGTTGCTTTTACCAACAGCTTTTTTATTTCGAATCAAGCAACGTGGTTCTCGAAGATATGAATGTGGTGACCCCCTTTAAGGCGTTCAGCACATTCGCTTCAATTGGGAACACTTTGAACACGAGAGACGCAGGATGGAAGTCAGCATTCGGCCAATCGTGGCAGGCCGACCACAGCGACGCTTTCGATCGCGCACGCCGCCAAATCTTTGTGTCTTTCATATCTGCAGAAACGGAGTAGTGAATGCAGCCTTGAACGACTAAAATTTAATACTTAAAGTTACTATTGGCGTCGTGCGCGATCGAAAGCGCCCTGTGGTCAGCCTGCCACGATTGGCCGAATGCTGACTATGACATCAGCATAGGATTCGTCATCGACGGAAATAAGAGGAATCTAAGAACATCAATTCTAACGGTGTTGGCAGTGTTGCTCTGAGAGCGCAATGATTTCTAGCTTCCACCATGCTCATTACAAACACCATCGAAATTGTTGTTCGCAAGGTAATGACGTTACGAAAGGGAACCATAGGACGGCGCCACCAAAACATCTCGCCGCGAATCGTCGGTGACATGTAAAGAATAGAGGAAATGAGCCGCCTCGAGAACGATCTCGTTGCCTTCTTCCGGGCTTTGGATGCGCGTGCAGATAAGTGTTATGAATGGCAGAACGCTCGTGCTCCAGGCGAAGCAACTACTTGGTCAATCTTCTTAACCTGTCACCAAGTATTAGCGGCGAGATGTTTCGGTGGCGCCCTCGTTTGGTTACCTTTCGTGACGTCATTACCTGGTGAACAACAAGTTCGATGGTGTTTGTAATGGGCATGGTGGAAGCCTGAAATCATAGCGCTCTCAAAGTAACACTGCGAACACCGTCAAAATTTAAGTTCTGACATTCCTCTTATTTCCGTCGATGAGACATCCTTTGCTGACGTCATAATCAGCATTCAGCCAATTGTGGTGGGCCGACCACAGCGACGCTTTCGATCGCTCTCGTCGCCAATAGACCATTTGCTGTCTTACCCAAGCATCAAGGAGAATGCAGGGATTGGTGTTCCACGCGCCACACGCGCACGCCTTTCGTGTATAAAAGATTCGAAGTAAATAACCAAAAGAAAGCATTGACGAACGCGCGTGCAAGATGCCATTTGTTTTAGGTTTTTGCTTTGGAAAAGTTACTACTGCTGAGGCCAGCACGTGCGGCGCGTGGAACACCAATCCCTGCATTCTCCTTGATGCTTGAGTAAGACAGCAATAGACCTATTGCTATATTACCCAAGCATCAAGGAGAATGCAGGGATTGGTGTTCCACGCGCCGCACGTGCTGGCCTCAGCAGTAGTAAATTTTCCAAAGCAAAAACCTAAAACAAATTGTATCTTGCACGCGCTTTCGTCAACGCTTTATTTTGGTTATTTACTTCGAATATTTTACACGGGGAAGGCGTGCGCGTGTGGCGCGTGAACACCAATCCCTGCATTCTCCTTGATGCTTGGGTAACTACAGCAAATGGTCTATAGGTCTATAGATTGAAATCCGTTGCGCTAAATGCTCTTCATCGCTTACTGAGAGCCAGCGCGGATCGCGTATCAGACACCAGTGCTGCGTCAGCAGGCTCGGCTGGCACTCGGGTCCTCACTGATTGCACGCGAGTTCCAGCCGAACCCTGACGTAGCTCTTGTGACCAACCTGAGCCCCGTGTTGGCCTTCGGCGGGTGACGTATGAAATGCAGCACTGCGGCCTTCTGTCCAGATGACCTTGGTAGTGTACTTCCATCGTCGGAACGTTAGCCAGGCCTTCCAAGTTGCAGGGATTTTGACAAACATCTTCCACTCGGCACCGTACATTCAAAGTTGGTCGACATCAGAATGACGTCCCAGCGTAAGCCCTGGTAAATTAAAATTAAAACACACTCACGCGCGCAATAAAGAAAAAAGATTATATCACCATTCTCCGAATACACTTCCGCGCCTCAGGGAGAAGTCCGCATTAGAGGAGGTGCGCTCACTATAGGCGGCGGGAGTGCGATCGGAAATGACAAAATCGAAGGTGCCTTTGGGGGAAACGACGTTGCCGACGCGTGCACACGCATACGTTTTTCCCCAGCCTTCCGCTCCCCTTTCATTTTCTTTCCACTATTTCCTCTGGGGAGATTTGGACCTCCGCAGTTCCCCACCGCAAATGACGACGTGAATCGAGGAGCCCTTGGCCAACATTACGCGCTCTTCAAAAGACAACTCTCAACTTTCTTCGAGGTGCTGATGACTACTCTGTATTTTTGCGTTTGTTTTTCTTCCCTGTGAGTTGTTCTTTGTTATCTTTATTTTGTACGCTTTTTCCCCCTACTTCTTGGTTTGTTTCTCCGGATGGATGGCCGAGCTGCTTCTGGTGTTTTTTTTTGTTTTGTTTTTGTATATGTGTACGAATCTGGGTGCCTGAATCGCAAGTAGCAGTTTAGATTGGCAAGAAAAAGTGTGTGGAGATCGGATGAAAGGATGATCTCGGCATCGGAAAGCGACTTAGGTTCGGAGCCGGGCTTCCGTTATCTCGCGAACGGAGTGGCGTCAAGAGAAATGGCTCGCTGCTCTCTTAGCCGATACACTAACCGGAATTCTTTATCTTCCCTTCCCACCTTTTCTCCTTTGATTTTTCTATTTATACTTTTTGACATTGCAAAGTAAAAGTTAATTTAACGGTTTTGGTGATTAAACGGCATCTCAGCCTAAAAATAGCGATCGTATGTTTTTACTTCTCGCGCAATTTTACGTACCTTCAATTACGCTGCTAAAATATCAAACCAAAATACCTAACTAAGATTTCATCAAGAAATTAATTTGAAAAGCTCATATTTTGATGCGCACATTTTTGCTTCGTCACTCGACGAAACGTATGACGAAAATGCTACAGCAACTAATTGTGACTTCACGACTTTTTCGGTTCCCCTCCTAACCGACATCGAGGCGCTCTCCCGAGACACCGGAGATGTATGCCGGACAAACTGGCAGATGTCTCAACGATCGGCCGCGACAGCATCGCAACAACACGATCAAGACTGTCTCTGGCCATCCAGGAATTCTCTACCGAGACTGGTTGTGATCCCCTGTCATGGCCTCCGAGATAATTGGCGCGCAAAGCTCTCCTCTGGCCCTTCCAAACGTTCGTTTTCCCTAGTTTTCCCAACAAAAGGAGCGCATAACACGTTCTGTCATGAGGCTATGCGTAAATGAGCGGTAAGGCTATGTGCCTAGACGTGATTTTCTGGGAACTTCAAACAAGATAGGGCGTAGAAATCTGGCAATGCACCGAGAAACTGAGAGAGAGAGGAGACGGGAGCGCGCGGGGACGACAGAACGCCAAGCTCTGGTTGGAAGGATTAGTGGGTAGACCTAAAGCTACAGCTTCCTTTGTCTCCACTGCATTCGTCGAACGCGTTCGAATGGGAGAGCCAAACGCCGAACTCCGGCGTTCAGCGTTCTAGCGCGTTCGACGAGCGTTCGACGGCATGGCAACGCGCCGCTCGCGCTGGATGGGCTGCTCCTCAAAGAGGACTCTGTGTCGTCACACACAGCTACGGACGGTAGCTGCGCTGGCCGACAGGCGTTGCGCGTGTATCACTGGGGGCGCGTTTTAAGTTTTAACATCCCCCCCCCGCCCCCCCCCGGTAACGCCACTTCGCGTGCGTATCACTGGGACGCGTGAATGAGCCGCCGCAGACTCGCCGCGAAGCGACGTGATCGCGTAGGGGAGCGGGGTATGTTAAAACACGCCCCAGTGCCTTACTGAAAACCCCAGTTTAAATTTTCGCTAACTGGATTGTGGAACTGGGAATCTATATGGATTCTATCTGGAGATTAGGTTTTCAAAAATTATTCCTTTGTCAGCAATCTGGACTTTAGGTTTTCAGAAACAATTCCTGTTGGATTCAAAGTTCCATAATCCAGAGAGTGAAAAGTTATACTGGGTGTTTCGGTAGGGTGATATACGCGCAACGCCGACTGGCGGCCGGCGCAGCAACCGCCCGTTGCTATGTTTGACGACGCAGCATCCTCTTCGAGGAGCAACCAATCCAGCGCGAGCGACGTTGCCATGCCCGTATTGCCCGCCGTTTGATAATTCGCATCAGGGCCAGAGTTTAAAAAACCCCGAAGAGTTGGTGGACAAAGATCTGGAGGGAAAACCAGACATGCAGACTTGAAGTTCGAAAAATATCAAAGGGCGCTGATCATGTGAGGGACGACCAAGAAAAAGTCGTGGATGATCTTCACGTTCCACATGACTCAGATAGATTGAAGACGGCTGGGCCGACAGGACACGTGCCCAAACATTCCCATCTCCATGGTCTAACCTAGCAACATATGAACAATAACTTCCATGACTGGAAAGACCTCCTCCTGGTGTGACTCGAGAAGTCTTGATTGTTGGGGACAGTACAGTGGGGCACATTACCCAACCGTTCCTGCCTGCTGTGAATAATCCACAAAGTTTCTAGATAATATTCAACAAAAAGGCGACAGTAAAACGAGCCCATGCAAAGTTGGCGAATACGAGGAACAGGCCCGCCGAATTCCTTGTAAGTACTTTTTTCATGTGGGGAATAACAACATATTGAGGGAAATCAGCCAGAGTCTGTTGTGAAAACTATTCGAAAAAGGTGGAGCTCGCGTAAATCGTCCTTGGCCATCTGCTCGGCGCCAGAAGTCGCGAGAAAAGGCAAGGCGATACAAGCCGCGATGATGCTTCTAAATGCTAAAATCAAGGGATTTTGCAGAAAAATATTTGAGCAAGGTACGTTTATCAAGAATACGGAGGTGGCTGGCTACAACACTATTGATAAATATGGCGTACACTACGGAGAAATGGCTGCCCACCTGGTTTTCCATCGACAGGCGCATATGGCAAGGCTGTTTTTAGAAAGCGACAGGGGAAAACGCACTGGCAGGACAGAAAGGCAGCCGATGGAAAGATGCAGCAAACCTGGAACGACGACACCTCTGGACATACGACTAACAGAGAACGAAAACACCACTCGGCCTCCCCATCGCTCACTCAAATGGCCAGCGAACGCCCGTTTCTCGTCCGAACAAGCCAGCACGTCATTTCTACCGCACAGGTTCTACGAAGCAGCAAATCTCAGAGAGACCCGTGAAGTTAGTACCAGCACGTGTAGCCTTTATGGGACCAGAAGGAAGAGCTCTTCATTTGCATACCCGAGAGATGTGAATCTGAGGCAACAGCTTACCAACCCATGCTGTGATGAACCACCCCTCGGCGCATCAGTAATGATATGTTTCAGTCGCCCCTAGTGTCAAAGTTTTCCGGATAAGACTTTTAGATGGTAAAATTGAGAAACTTTTGATTTGCTGTTCAATTGTGAATTTGTTTAATTGGACTTTTTAAACTTCTTATGTAACATACTGGACATGTGTAAAAACCTTCACATAATGTATATACTGTATAACACAATTAATTAATTGTTAAATCGAAGCCAACCTACACTATGGGTGTCGACAAATAATTAATAACCTGGCAGAAACAAATGGCTACGACTTAGTTTCGTATCTTAAAAATATAACTCAAATATAGCGTCTATTCGAATGCACGGATGTATATCCCTAAACCAAATATTACATCTGAGTTTCATTGGATGTTTTAGATCATTACGAGCGCTCTTCAAACGAAAACAAAACAAAACACAAATTAGAAACTTTTTCGTTTCAGAAATTTGATGTTGAAATTTGTATTTTTAGAGTTTCCTCTCGTGTTCAAAGACGTTTTTTTGACGACTTTCGTTGATTATAACAATATTGCACTTGTTGAATAAGTACCTGTTTAAGCTCTCGTTTCATTAATAAGTTATGACAAAAATTTGAATGTAACAAAAAGTTATCATTATCCAAACAAAGTAAATTATAGTCAGAGGAGAGGTTCTGGATTTTTCCCAAAATAAATTTTAACAACACATTTTTGTGACGATTTGGCGCTCTTAATGTAGTTTAAAAAAGATTAGTAAAATTTTTTTTTTTTTTTTTGTGCGGAAGCTTGGTATCTGAACTGAACCCGACGAAGCTCCCATGTACGTGACCTGTGGCGATCACCCAAATTCCAAAATCCGCCATTCGTCTTTTTAAAAGTCAAAAACTCGAAAACTCAAATATGACGCAAAAACAGTTTTTAGCTTTGTCAGTATAGAAGAACTCCGGTCCTAGTGAAGAATTTGCCCAACTTATGTATTTTTCATACGCTTTTGAGACATTACACTTTTTTTCTGTCCGATTTGAAATGAAACCACCTTAAAGCATTATCAAGATATATGAATTAAGAAATAGGATCACGCCAAAACAAATCATCAAAATATAAATTCACAACAATTAAATGGTACCGAACGCACAAGCACGCACATTGTCCAAGTGCCCAACAAGTAATGTAAGAAATGCTGCTTCCAAGCGATCCTTACCCTCGTCTCCAGCCACGTAGTTCGCACATCCTGTATGGGCGACGAAAAAAAAAAAGCAAGACATAACAACCTGGATTGAATAAACTAATATAGACGAGGCAAAACAAGAAGGGATGACAGTCGCGTTGAAATCTTTCTCCATGACACGGAAGTTCCACAACTCAAGATGGCAAGGACCGCAACAAAGAAGTTCTACACGAAGAGAAATGTACCAAAAAGGCGTACTTCGCGCATCGGAACACCAATCAACGAACGAACACCAATGAACAAGCTGTGCGCCGACATTCCTTTCTAAAGCCTGCTCCGTCATGCAATTGGCCCTTCGGAGAATGTCGCTACCTGTACGACGCACAAAACGAGTCTATGAATTTTCGTTCAAGCGATTTCACTTGCTAACCGATTTAACTCTGTCGTGGTCAGAACGAATGGGACCATCTTTAACAAATTAGTCTTGGCGAAGAAAGTTTGAAGTATATTAGGATGACCCTAACGATGACAAGAAAATTGGAACAAGTGGTAAAACGTATCTTCGACAAATTTCGGTCAAGCTATAGAATATTTTATGGAAATAGGACAACCTCACGACATGCCACCTGTGACTGAGCGAAATAACTCAATGAGAACTGCAAGTTGCGTGGAAGTTACAGGGTATTACGTTTTATAATAAGCCGAGTTCGCTCTTTTTTGTGGTCAAATAAATAATTATGATGCGGGTTTCAAATTATAGATGCATACTTACACTTTGACCTAATGAGGGTAGAGGTAAAATGCGCAATTAGTTTAGTTTCCACCGCTGTCATGTGCAAGTGTTTTCTTAAAAAACTCATATTTGATTTGCACCTTTAATAATGTGCATGTGTGTATTCCATGATAAGTTATAAGTTAGGTGAACTCGTAAACATTTATATGCCTTTCCTTTTCTAAACTTCAGTTCGTAATTTTTCGTAAATCGTTTCCTGCGATTCCAGATAAAGCTGAGATAACTGGCAACAATAATCTGAAGTACAAGGTGGCCGAAGCGTCCTTACCGACGTTACTCCTGAAGCTTACGCTTATCTGGTGAATCTAGGTATATCCTGAAGTATTGGAGTACCATCAACGCCACCAATCCCTTGTGCTGTAATGTTCTCGTGCAAGCGCAAAAGTAACACAAGTCTAAGTAATTTGAGTCACATTTTGGTAGAACGTTGTAACGGTGGTGAGCTCAAAAGAGTGCGAAATCTGGCAGCAATTAAACAGTGGGGGGCGTTATACTACAAACCGATACCAGAACTTGGTAGGTTGATATGTATACGTCCTTCGGAGTAGAATTTGTAAAGCAAGCTTTTAATGTTTGTACGTGTACTAAACTGTTTCAAAATGGCTTCTTTTTTTTCTATCCCCTTTTTTATTATTATTTTTTATATTCACTTTCGTTGACAGCAAACGCCTCAACTGTGTCGCGCGAATGTGGAGGCTTTGAACAGGTTGCGCCACCTCTGTTGTACAACGTAAACCTCGCACGATTGACCATGGCCTCCGAGATCCTGAAGCGTGCAGCGCTTCGGGATCTCGGAGGCCATGGATTAACCGGAGGCCATGGATTAACCGGAGGCCATGGATTAACCGGAGGCCAAGGACTGACTACCGGTATGGCGGTTCTCGCTAATTCTTGCCCCAATGAGGAGAGGATTTATCTGCTTAGACAACCTGCAGGCTTTTTATCAAAATATATTAAAGTGCTTTAAAGTCTGTTCCACGCTAAGTGATTGACGGATCCTAGGGCCCCTTTATATATATATATATATATATAGTATATATATATATGCAGGTTGACGGTAGAAAACGACCAGAGGATTTTATTCGACTTTCGACCTGAGACAGGTCTTCGTCCAGAATAGGGTTACAAGAAAAATGTGGTCCTATTTATACAGTTTTTAGAGGGGAGAGAGTTCGCATACAAAGAGTGTTCGCATACAAAGAAAGTGCTACGCACTCTCTTTGTATGCGAACTCTTTTTCTCTAAAAAACTGTATAAATAGAACCACATTTTTCTTGTAACCCTATTCCTGACGAAGACCTGTCTCAGGTCGAAACGTCGAATAAAATCCTCCTGGTTCGTTTTCTACCGTCAACCTGCATATCTGTCTTCTACGCCTTCGGCCTTCAAGCCAACATGCCCCTATATATATATATATATATATATATATATATATATATATATATATATATATATATATATATATATATACCGGGTGAAACAAGGAGACGGCAGGCTCTTTAAATCGACCGGAAAATTCAGATTCTTAACCTATCGCGCTACGATTTTGTGCAGCGTTGCCCACAGATGGTGCATTTTTTTCGTAAAATTTGCAAAGAAACGAACTTACCTGAGGAAAAAGTAAAGAAAGAAAAAGGCTTAGCTCCTATGGAAACGCAGCGACGCCACCGATCTTCAAACAACACGGCGCCGTTTCGCACGGGAGACAAGAGATGGCGCAACGAACGCCGCCAACGAACGAGCATACGGCGCCGAGAGCCGGCACTTTAGCAGACGATCCTTTCGACTCAAAAAGCGGCTCGCGTTCCGCAGGCGGCGACATTTGCAGAAACAAAAACAGGCGCGGTAACAACAAGGAACTGCAGTTCCTTGTCTGCTAAACACGATGGCTCTCGGCGTCGTCTGCTCGTTCGTTGGCGGCAGTTTGCGTCGCGACCACTTGCGCCATCTCTTGTCTCCCGTGCGAAACGGCGCCGTGTTGTTTGCAGACCGGTGGCGTCGCTGCGTTTCCATAGGAGCTAAGCCTTTTTCTTTCTTTACTTTTTCCTCAGGTAAGTTCGTTCTTTGCAAATTTTACGAAAAAAATGCACCATCTGTGGGCAACGCTGCACAAAGTCGTAGCGCGATAGGTTAAGAAACCGAATTTTCCGGTCGATTTAAAGAGCCTGCCGTCTCCTTGTTTCACCCAGTATATATATATATATATATATATATATATATATATAGCGTAGGATGCCGTAGGCTATAAAGTAATGAAGTCGCACTTCGAAACGTTGTTGGAGTTTAAAGCATTTAGTGAGTCGACGTTTCGGCCTGAGACAGTCTCAGGCCGAATCGTCGACTCACTAAATGCTTTAAAACTCCAACAACGTTTCGAAGTGCGACTTCATTGCGTTTATATATATATAATCGAATATACGATGATGATTGAACCGTACTTGATCGAATGAAGTAATGTCTTACGAAACCCCTGAAAGCCAAAATAAACGACAGAGCCAGGTTTCGTAAGACATTGATTCATTCGATCAAGTACGGTACAGTCATCATCATATTTTCGATTATTTCCCCCTTCGGAGACCGCCATACGATGATGAAAAATGCCCGTGGTATATATATTTAGGAGTGTTTAAAGTGTTCTTGATGTATCAATATTTACGCATAGTGATGTTGGAAAAACTAAACAAATGGCTCCATTCTTGAGGAAAAAGTTATAATTATTAATGTATTTTTAAAATTAAAAACCTGCGGAGTTTTTACACATTTTACCGTAGTGCATTACCAAATCCCATAAAACGTAGTTGTCCCGTTATCTTATTTGTAAAACTAAAATCTTGAAGGAAAATTTAATTACTTCTGTATATAAAAAATATGCAAAAATAACGAAACAAACTTGTTTTCATATGTATATTTATTATAACATTTCCAACATTTCATCACACTCAAAGTATTTTCCCTTCGACGTATCGCTTTTTTCCACAGCTAAAGACACATTTGGAACTCTCGCAAATTGGTAGCCATCACTGCCTCTGTCGTTTTCTTCTTTACCTTCTCCACATCTTGAAACGTTTTCTTTTATGGTCCTTTTCACTCGAGGAAATAAAAAGATAGAAATCACAGGGGGCAGAGTCCGGGGAGTATAATAGGAAGTGGGGAGTCTCTTTTCATCCATTTCCAGTTGATCCTTCAGTTCACGGCGCACGTCTAAGCGGTTGCGCTCTCTGATCCTCAGAGAGTAAATTAGGAACGATCTCTGCACTCAGTCGTCTCATGTGAATTTTCTTCGTCGAAATCCGTTGACATAAACTAAAAGAAAAAAAATCTCAGTTAATGTTTTTGATTCGATAATTGTTTGACGATCATCAAACATATTTGCATCGCGAAATTCTTCAGTGTTTTTTTTTCTTTTTTTTTCGGTTCTGCATGTTGAAGGATGCACAGGTCGAGGTTAGTCTTGAAGCGATATTTCGCCAAGCCTGTCTATGCTGGAAAAAGCGGTGGAGAAACTGCATCGTGACGTCGCCGGTGGGAGGAGCCTAATCTCCATCGCCAACAAACTACATCGGAAGAGAACTGCACCGTGACGTGTCCGGTGACGTCGCCGAACAGTGGCGATTGAGTTGAAACTACATCGTTTTTTTTTCCCTACAGGGAATTTCGGAGAATCGCCGAGTGGGCTAGCGCACACCAGCTCGGAGCACGTGGAGCGAAAGCTCGCGCTGCAGAACCCAGGGATCCTGGGTTCAATCCCCGCCCCTGCCCGTTTCGATCTGGATGAGCATCGTACCGGCGTGCGGTCGTTTATCACTACTGCGTGACGCACGTTAAAGACCCCAGGCTAGCAGTCGTACTGCACTGGCTAAATTGCTTATCTACAGTGGGTAACAATGTCGCCATGTTCAGGCAGACTAACCTCCTGCTGTATAAACAACTAACGACAAATTTTACTTTTTGACTTTGTTTGACTGCGTTAGTGCAACTTCTCTCGTGCTGCACGAGAAAGAAAAAAATGTTCCTTCGGGGGTTAAATTTTCGGTGAAGTAGGAAGCAAAAAAGAAGAAAAGAGAATATTTCCCTCAAGTTGGGTTCGTAGTAGAAGAGGAGGAAAAAGAAAATCAGTTGTTAGTCCCACGGTGTGTATGGTCTTTTCTTTATGTGTATGTTTATTCTAGTTCAGCTGGCCTTACCTGAAGTAGTTGCTTTAAAATAAAGTATATATCTATCTCTCTCTACCTGAAGTATGAACGAACTAGCTCAACTTAAGCCTGTTACCGTTGCTTGCTTGGCTTTTCGCTCAGCCAAATCGCTTATATGGGGTGCACTCAAATGAAAACACAATCGTGTTGAATCGTGTAAGAGTATTTAGAATATTTATCGATCACGCCGCTGAACTTGCATCGCTCGAAGAACTTCCTTTTGTGAGCGCCTTCTCTGCTTGAGTTTGCTGGAAACACAGCCACTTCGATCCGAGGCAATCGATGATAGCGTTGGTGACATCAACAAGTACGCGACTCACAGAGCACTGGTGAACACCAATGTTTTCGTCGCTCCCGACGGTTCCCTGGAAGCCGCCAGCGGCGTAGAAGCGTAGAGCTGCGAGGACTTGTTGTTCGACCGTCAGCACACGGGGCCCTTCGCGACGCCGCTGGAGCTTTCCGCGAAGCTGGTCGCACAGCCAGCGAGTCACCCCTTTGGTCAGCCGGTATTCGCCCACAAACCTCGCATCGCTCGTCTCGAAAGCATCCCGGTGATCTCTAAAAACTCGATCCGCTGGCGAACCCAACAGTAGAGATGCATATGTTAGGGTCGCCATCTTTTACGATGCAGATTGATCTCCGGCTTCGTCTCGACCACTCAGTTAACTGCATCGTCAAAGTGCATCGTGACGACATTTTGACGTCACCGCCAACTGCATCATTTTACGAGCATAGCTCGAACTGCATAGGGAAAAACTACATTTCAACGTCATGTCACGTGACCCGAGAGAATAGCCAATCAGTGCCCGATGCAGTTTTCTACATCATGTAGTTTGCGTTCCAGCATAGATAGACTGAAGGCTGAACTCCATGGAACGAATTACGTGGCGAATAACTGGCGGACGCCGCCCGACGGCACGCTCGCTTTGCGCGGGACGTAGCAGCCACTGTGTTGATTCCACGCGCAGAGCAAAAGCCGCCGGCCAAAATTCGTCGGTTATTCGCAGCATCTTCGTCCCATGGAGAATTCAGCCTTTAAAGAAAAAAAAAACATTCACTATTTGCCTCTCCTCAAAGCTTTCTCTTTTTTTGCAAGACTTTCAGGGCATTGTAGTACTTTCTGCTGCACTTTCTTTCTTTGCTTTTAAAAAAGGAAACAGAACTTGATGTTCACACGTTGTTCTTTCACGTCCGCCATCAGAAAATCGCCGAAGTCTCTCACAAACTTCTGTTTCACAAACTTTCACAGCTTAACACAGACACTAACGTTATTGCATGGCATTCAATCTTTTCTAGCCCCTCGGTCCCAATTTGTTAGTGTCAATAATAGTCAATCTTTTTCTGTTCCTGTTGCTTCCGGGGTTTCCCAAAAATCTGCTTTGGGGCCGTTTTTTTTTTTTTAATCTATATTAACGACAGTCTAACAACTATCTCCTCATCTCGTTTGTCTGTTTCTTAACGATTGTGTCATTTACCATGAGACGCAAGATCATGATAAAGATATGCTTCAATCCGACATCAACGCTGACTCCCAGTGGTGCGACCTAGTCGTATGAAGCTCGACATTCACAAATGCAACTGCATACGTGTGTCTCGCTAGTCTCACGACAGTCATCGTTACTTTTTCAATCAAGCCCATTTAGAGCTGGTAGACTCGTACAAATATCTATGATTGCACATAACGTCAAAGTTTTCATCGGAAAATTGTACATACCCGCTAATGCTAATCGCATGTTAGGTTACCTGAAACGTAATTTTTCCTCGGCACCTGTTTCACTCTAGTTAATTCTTTATAAAACTCTAATTCCTTCAGAGTTAGAATATACACCTTTCGTCTGGGATCCCGGATAAATAAGGCAGTCACTCTTGCACTGGAAGCCATCCAAAACAGATATGCTCTTATTATTCTCACGAACTACCACCGCACTGCAAGCGTCACCAGCATGAAAACTACCCTTTCATTGCCTCCTTTGCCCATACCCCGAAAACGTTGCGCGCCATCTCATATTTCATAAACTATTATTTTCACAATTCCATCTTACTTAACCAATTAGATCCCCCCCCCCACCCCCTTCCCCCTTTTTTACGATATATACTCGTCACGAGGACAAGGTCGACGTCCCAAGTTCGATGACGACAACGTTTCACTCGTCTTTCGTTTCCCGTACATCCCAGGACTGGAACAGCCTTCCCGAGTCTCCGAAATGTTCAGAACTGACATTAATTATAATAGTCTTGTTGGTTGTTCCTTACCTGTAATTTGTATTTTATTATTGACAATTTATTTTTCTCCTGCTTTCCCCCTTTGTAATGCCTTCGGGCCCTGGAGGAACAATAAATTAAGAAATGAAATGAGATGAAAGACGGTGACAGATGCTCAAGAAAAACAGCGCACTGATATAACAAACCTTTCCCACAACGACGAAGGACAGTGTAATGCACGCGTCTCGCGTCAAACGTCCGTATTAACGCCCCTCCCGACTCTATAAAATAATTCTCGTTACTTAGGCTACCTCTTGGTATTTATGAGATCGGCGCTAATGCAGTTAAGTAGGTCAACTGCACACACCATGCACCAAACACGACAGGGCGGCTTTTTCTCAAAACTAAAACACCGGCGTGAAAGTCGTCCTTGTTGCCAAGGTAATTACTAATCAAAATATTAGATATGACTTATTCTACTGAAATTTTATTCCAGCGATCGAGGGCATTCAACTTTCGATATCATCATAGTAAGGTAAATATACCTTATCGATAGTCAAATTATCTCTTAAAATCCGGTAGATCATATCAGTTCTGACCAACGATAACAATCATCGTTGGTTCCGTCAAACAACAGTGTTCTGCCGTAAAGGGGTATATTATACTGCGAGGCACTAGTGATGTAGCCTAACCGTCTGCCACGTTCGATACACTAAACACGGGCGACTTGCAGTCCCACGCCCTCTGTGTATGTGTCGCTCGATTTATGCCGTGTTTCCCTGTGCAGATAATGCTATTGGCTAGAAGAGTGGGTTCTCCACCATTCTTGTTTCGCGGACCCCTTGTGGATCGGCGGAGAAGATGGAGGAACCTGTTCGTGGTGAGGGGAAGGGAAAGTTATAAGTTATTTATGATAATAATTTAATAAATATATATAACTATAAGAGCTAGTTTGAAGTGGACTTCTCTCATTGACATACCTACGAGAAAACTCACCCGAAAATTAGAACGTTTCTTCTAAATCTAAAAAAAAATAGAACTTTTCTTGCCGGGCCTGACTGATAAAACAGGGCTTCGCGGACCCCTGAATGCCTTCGCAGATTCCCATTTGAGAACCCCTGGGCTAGAAGATCAAGTTGTAGGGAGCGCTTTGTCCTTATATGTCCCATTACGCGAAACGGCGGCGTCGGCGTAGCGCCCGAAAGATGGCCATAAGAATACGTCACCAAGCACGCGCCACTCAAGGTCAAAGCGGACGTGCCTTAGAAATAAAACACAAAGAAAAGCACAGCAACGCAGATGGTTCGTCACGGAAGCCGGCGGGTGCGCTCAAGGTCAAAGCGGACGCGCCTCAGAAATAAAACACAAAGAAAAGCACAGCAACGCAGATGCTTCGCCACGGAAGCCAGCGGGTGCGCTCAAGGCCAAAGTGGACGCGCCTCAGAAATAAAACACAAAGAAAAGCACAGCAACGCAGATGGTTCGTCACGGAAGCCGGCGGGTGCGCTCAAGGTCAAAGCGGACGCGCCTCAGAAATAAAACACAAAGAAAAGCACAGCAACGCAGATGCTTCGTCACGGAAGCCGGCGGGTGCGCTCAAGGTCAAAGCTGGACGCGCCTCAGAAATAAAACACAAAGAAAAGCACAGCAACGCAGATGGTTCGTCACGGAAGCCGGCGGGTGCGCTCAAGGTCAAAGCGGACGCGCCTCAGAAATAAAACACAAAGAAAAGCACAGCAACGCAGATGCTTCGCCACGGAAGCCAGCGGGTGCGCTCAAGGCCAAAGTGGACGCGCCTCAGAAATAAAACACAAAGAAAAGCACAGCAACGCAGATGGTTCGTCACGGAAGCCGGCGGGTGCGCTCAAGGTCAAAGCGGACGCGCCTCAGAAATAAAACACAAAGAAAAGCACAGCAACGCAGATGCTTCGTCACGGAAGCCAGCGGGTGCGCTCAAGGCCAAAGCGGACGCGCCTCAGAAATAAAACACAAAGAAAAGCACAGCAACGCAGATGCGTCTCGTCACGTGAAGCCGGCGGGTGCGCTCAAGGTCAAAGCGGACGCGCCTCAGAAATAAAACACAAAGAAAAGCACAGCAACGCAGATGCTTCGTCACGGAAGCCAGCCGGGTGCGCTCAAGGTCAAAGCGGACGCGCCTCAGAAATAAAACACAAAGAAAAGCACAGCAACGCAGATGGTTCGTCACGGAAGCCGGCGGGTGCGCTCAAGGTCAAAGCGGACGCGCCTCAGAAATAAAACACAAAGAAAAGCACAGCAACGCAGATGCTTCGTCACGGAAGCCGGCGGGTGCGCTCAAGGTCAAAGCGGACGCGCCTCAGAAATAAAACACAAAGAAAAGCACAGCAACGCAGATGCTTCGTCACGGAAGCCGGCGGGTGCGCTCAAGGTCAAAGCGGACGCGCCTCAGAAATAAAACACAAAGAAAAGCACAGCAACGCAGATGCTTCGTCACGGAAGCCGGCGGGTGCGCTCAAGGTCAAAGCGGACGCGCCTCAGAAAAATAAAACACAAAGAAAAGCACAGCAACGCAGATGGTTCGTCACGGAAGCCGGCGGGTGCGCTCAAGGTCAAAGCGGACGCGCCTCAGAAATAAAACACAAAGAAAAGCACAGCAACGCAGATGCTTCGTCACGGAAGCCAGCGGGTGCGCTCAAGGTCAAAGCGGACGCGCCTCAGAAATAAAACACAAAGAAAAGCACAGCAACGCAGATGGTTCGTCACGGAAGCCGGCGGGTGCGCTCAAGGTCAAAGCGGACGCGCCTCAGAAATAAAACACAAAGAAAAGCACAGCAACGCAGATGGTTCGTCACGGAAGCCGGCGGGTGCGCTCAAGGTCAAAGCGGACGCGCCTCAGAAATAAAACACAAAGAAAAGCACAGCAACGCAGATGCTTCGTCACGGAAGCCGGCGGGTGCGCTCAAGGTCAAAGCGGACGCGCCTCAGAAATAAAACACAAAGAAAAGCACAGCAACGCAGATGGTTCGTCACGGAAGCCGGCGGGTGCGCTCAAGGTCAAAGCGGACGCGCCTCAGAAATAAAACACAAAGAAAAGCACAGCAACGCAGATGCTTCGTCACGGAAGCCGGCGGGTGCGCTCAAGGTCAAAGCGGACGCGCCTCAGAAATAAAACACAAAGAAAAGCACAGCAACGCAGATGGTTCGTCACGGAAGCCGGCGGGTGCGCTCAAGGTCAAAGCGGACGCGCCTCAGAAATAAAACACAAAGAAAAGCACAGGAACGCAGATGCTTCGTCACGGAAGCCGGCGGGTGCGCTCAAGGTCAAAGCGGACGCGCCTCAGAAGTAAAACACAAAGAAAAGCTCAGCAACGCAGATGCTTCGTCACGGAAGCCGTCGTGAAGCCGGCGGTGCGCTCAAGGTCAAAGCGGACGCGCCTCAGAAGTAAAACACAAAGAAAAGCACAGCAACGCAGATGCTTCGTCACGGAAGCCGGCGGGTGCGCTCAAGGTCAAAGCGGACGCGCTTCAGAAGTAAAACACAAAGAAAAGCTCAGCAACGCAGATGCTTCGTCACGGAAGCCGTCGGAAGCCGGCGTGGCGCTCAAGGTCAAAGCGGACGAGCCTCAGAAGTAAAACACAAAGAAAAGCACAGCAACGCAGATGCTTCGTCACGGAAGCCGTCGTGAAGCCGGCGTGCGCTCAAGGTCAAAGCGGACGCGCCTCAGAAGTAAAACACAAAGAAAAGCACAGCAACGCAGATGCTTCGTCACGGAAGCCGTCTGAAGCGCGGTGCGCTCAAGGTCAAAGCGGACGCGCCTCAGAAATAAAACACAAAGAAAAGCACAGCAACGCAGATGCTTCGTCACGGAAGCCGCGCGGGTGCGCTCAAGGTCAAAGCGGACGCGCCTCAGAAATAAAACACAAAGAAAAGCACAGCAACGCAGATGCTTCGTCACGGAAGCCGTCGAGCCGGCGTGCGCTCAAGGTCAAAGCGGACGCGCCTCAGAAATAAAACACAAAGAAAAGCACAGCAACGCAGATGCTTCGTCACGGAAGCCGCGGCGGGTGCGCTCAAGGTCAAAGCGGACGCGCCTCAGAAATAAAACACAAAGAAAAGCACAGCAACGCAGATGCTTCGTCACGGAAGCCGGCGGAGTGCGCTCAAGGTCAAAGCGGACGCGCCTCAGAAATAAAACACAAAGAAAAGCTCAGCAACGCAGATGCTTCGTCACGGAAGCCGGCGGGTGCGCTCAAGGTCAAAGCGGACGCGCCTCAGAAATAAAACACAAAGAAAAGCACAGCAACGCAGATGCTTCGTCACGGAAGCCGGCGGGTGCGCTCAAGGTCAAAGCGGGCGCGCCTCAGAAATAAAACACAAAGAAAAGCACAGCAACGAAGATGCTCCGTCACTGAAGCCGTGGAGCCGGCGGGGTTCGCCGCGCCTGCGCAGTGGGGGAGCGTGATGTTACTGCCGGAGCGCTGTGGGAAAAAGTAAGACGTAGCGCGCCTCTTGTAGGAAGGCGCTGCATGTAAGAATGCTCTCGCATTCCTAATCGTAAGCAGTCTTAAGTGTCTTCGGTGTGTGTGTGTGTGTGTGTGTGTGTGTGTGTGTGTGTGTGTGTGTGTGTGTGTGTGTGTGTGTGTGTGTGTGTGTGTGTGTGTTTGTGTGTGTGTGTTGTGTGTGTGTGTGTGTGTGTGTGTGTGTGTGTGTGTGTGTGTGTGTGTGTGTGTGTGTGTGTGTGTGTGTGTGTGTTCTTTTTTCCACAGAGCTCGATGTTTACCCAACACAAGGCTTGTGAACAGGATGCTTTACGTCATCTTCCTCGATCGAGCACGGAGGACTGATTAGACACGAGTGCTGCGTCAACCTTGGAACTTTAGAACGCAAGCCCCAACCTAGCGCTTATGCTGCGTTAGGCTGCGACATCTGAGCGCTGCGTCAGAGACGCACAAACATATAATTCACACAATGGTTTTACAAAAAAAAAAGAAACATGGATAAAAAGTGAGGAGCATTACGTCCTATTTTTTGTCCCTGTGTTTTGGGCTGAAAGCCTCAGTATGAATCCGAACCACAACTTGCACTTTTAATAGAAATAATTCATGTTGACCTTATGAGTTTATTTCTCAACGTAGCTCCTATGGGCACGGCGGTTTAAATTCCCACCCCCAAATATAGAAACGAAACGATCCAGCTGTCATACTTAACCTAACAATAAGCATTTTAACATCCCTACTCCGCAGCATATTAACAATAGAATTATATAACTGAAAAAATATCGATTTATTAGGATTAGGATTTAATCAATTTATCAGCCATGATCTTTTGCGAATGTTCTCGGTTTCCACGAGCAGCTAGAAGCTCAACCCGAGCAGATCACCGATGCTTACCCCGCAAAGCAACCTGGTTTGCAAAGCAGTCCGCGTAAGAGCCTGTCTGTCCGCCATTGCTTGATCAGATATACTCTGAGCATCTACTGGACACGACCGCTGCGTCAGCAGTCGGCGAGGACTCGGATCCAATCACGTGCTTCGTGTCCAAGCAATGGCGACCGCCAATGTTGCTAGACGAACTTTTTTTAAGGGTATATTACCATTATCGCGGACTTTGTGCCTAAACTGTATTTTGTATTTTCTTATTGTCATTTTCTTTTCCTGCTCTCCTAATCTGTAGTGCCTTCGGGCCCCGAGGGAACAATATATAAAAATGAATTGAGGTGAAAGACGGTGACAGACGATCGAGAAAAAAACAACGCACTGATATAACAGACCTTTTCCCGACGACGAAGGGTGCAGATGCGGTTAACCCTCTATGGACAGCTACCAGAACGAAGAGGATGTATGATAATATTTTTGTGCTGTTGTTTAGATTATGGGCTTTCATATATATATAAAAAAGGATTGTAGTTGTAAATTCTTTTAGAGAAACAATATTTGGAAATGTTACCAATTCGTCACATCAGGCATGCAACAAACTATTTATTTCTTAACGCTCGAAATTATTTTCAACTGTATTTTCAGTTGTAATCTGCGTGAACTCTACTTATAATAATATAATCGTTTATTTTCACCCCAAAGGAGTGTGGAGATCAGGGAAAAGGGCTGCAGTTGCAGCTTGACAGACCCCTGCCCCCCAATACTTGACATAGAGTACAGTATAAAATTCAAACTAAATAATCACTCAAAGCATAACAGAACATTTAAAGTCTTACCAACGAAGAGGTGAAGTAATAATAATACAGACATAAACGCACAATATATATACCGGGTCAAGTACTTCGCATGTAGTCTAGTTGAAGCCTTCAAACAGGTGTGTCAACAATGTTTCAGTCGATGCATATTATCAACTTCTGTCTACTTGGTGTGAAAAGTAAGAAAACAATACTTGTGCTTGTCCAGGCACAGATGGACGTCACACTTCTGGCATTCAACTACCGGGCTTCCCTTGCATTTAGGCATCTTGCAGTGACCTCTTCTTCCGGACACCAGTGGGCAATGTCCCATTTCATCCTTCCGGACTGCCTCTTGGGGGATTTGCTCCGAAGTATGTCCCACCTTATTTTGTTCTTGTACCAAGCTGCTTCCACCGAACCTGAGCATCCAGCCTCTTTTTTTCTGGTTGATATTCCTTGCTGGTAGAGAGCTTCTGCCACGGACATTTTGAAATCAAGAAGAGACTGTTGAGTTCTTTGGGGTACAAGGAACTGGTCACAGTCGCGCCTATAAAGCAGCCAGGCTGCGACTGTTGCCAGGTCCACAAAGTGGAAGAGCCTCAAGTAATGCTTCTTCGAGCGGAGAGAAACACGGTACCGTGCGATAAGGGAATCCAGCAAGTCGACGCCGCCCATAAATTTGTACCCCATCACCATGGAAGGGCATTCCACGTCAACCTCTTTCTTTGTCTTCTTATACCATCGCTTCAGCGTTGAAACAGGCTCTGCTGATGCAAATTATGACACCAACACAACAGGCCGGTTATCGTGCCACTTTACGACCTGAAGTTGTTGCCCATCAACCTCACACTCTCTTTCCACAAACGAACCTCTGCCACGTTCCTTCATGTTTTTGTCCGTCGGAAGTTTGGCAGCCTTGCAGTCGGTTTGGGCGCACTGCGCCCAAGCAATAAATATCCCTTTTTCTAAGCTCTCCAATGAGCTGCAGCGAGATAAACCAGTTGTCAAAATAAAGCAGGTTATGTTTACCTGCTGGTATGACGTCTGATAAGCGGAGCACGATGTTTGAGCTCGCACCAAGATCCAGATGACCTTCCGCCTTTTCAATCTTCCCGGTATACACTTCTATATTATGAACGATACCCTTCACATCGCTTAGGACGAACAACTTGTAACCCCATTTGTGCGGCTTACTTGGCAGGTATTTTTTCAAGCTTGAAACACCTTGAAGGGGACCATCTGTTCGTCCAGCGAAAGCATGTGGTCCATAGGGATTCTGGCAAAACTCTCCTTCAGAAGGTCGATAACAAGCCTCACGTTGCAGAGCTTGTCTTTTGAAGGACACACTGAGTTGTCGTTGAAGTGTAGGCTGGACGTGATCTGCTACCAGCGATCTCTGCTCATGACATTTGATACCTGTGGTACATTCACCGAAGCTGACCAATAAAGTCGCGAGCGGGGCAGTACAATGATGGACATGTACATGCACGTTCCGAGAAACTGCTCTAGCTCCGGCTGAAAAATGCTTACTGGCTTAGTAGGATTTTTCTGCACCGCATACAGGCTCGACTGGTCAACTATTTGCTGAAGCAGGTCATCGTTGAAAAAGTCACGGAAGTAGTCTCTCGGCTCCTTGATCGATGTAGCTGAGGGTAAAAGAGCCTTGCCAGTCCGGAGCATCCCGTTGGCTATTGCCTGTGAGTACCTTCCACAGTTGTCAATGTGGTTTTGGGGCTCTTTAGACTGGTACTTCTAAGTCCTCATCATCCGATGAAGTTGCGGCGTCTGAAAAAAAAAAAAAACAAACATTGCATTGGTATCTGAAGTGGCAAACCAGAAGAGCAGTTTCATTCTTCACTTATTCTTGTTTTACTATGAGTGGCTACAGTAGAATCAATTTACACAAAAGATACCAACATTCGCACATGCCACAAGCATTATTTTATGTGAGTGAAAGGGCCGGAAAACCGTGAAAAGGCAAACCTCCTTCACTTTCGCCTTAAACTTCCTTTACCGGAATATAGTCAGCATCGTCGTCACAATCATCAAGGAACTCGTGGTCACTGTCACCTCCAGCCGGACGAGCGAGACAATCCCTGTCCTTCCTACGACTCCCGTAAAATGATCATGTATCCATGCTAGGGTAAAAAAATATATTGTCCCATGAATGCCTGTGTTACGTTTCGAAAACGTAACACTAGATTGAAAACTAATACATCTATAGGGTCATTAAACATGTTATGGAAACCCTGAGGAGTTACATTAGATCTCCAAACAAACTAATAACCCACGAATGACTCTTCAATAAGGTATACCCGCCCGCATACGCCGAGAAACTTACCTGATCTCAGTCAGCGGAACTGATGAACGCGCGCCAAAAGTGTTGTTGTCCTTGAGATTGAAAGAGACGTCAAGAGATGGCGCTAGTCGTAATCGACGTCTAGAGTAGGGATGCCGCGAACTTTTTTCGAACCGAAGTTTCGATGATCGAATCAAGCGGTTCGAAAGGTTCGAAAGATTTCGAATTTTCGAACTTTCTATATCATAAAATTCGACGGAAGTCGAATTTTCGAACTTGTTAAACTAAGAAGTTCGACGCTTTTCGAACCGTCGAACTTATTACGCTAAGAAATTCGATCCTTTTCGAACTTTCGAACTTATCACGCTGCAAAATTCGATGCTTGTCGAACTTTCGAACTTGATGGACCAAAAAATTCGATGATTTTCGAACTTTCGAACTTCTTGCACTAAAAAGTTCGAAGCTTTTCGAACTTTCGACCTTCCTACGCTAAGGAATTCGATAATTTTCGAACTTTCGAACTTATTTATCAAGAGAATTCGAAAAGTTTCGAACTTTCGAATCCTGAAAAGTCAAAAGTTCGACGAACTTCGAACTTTTAGGGTAAAAGTTCGACGTTCGTCGAACTTCGAAAGACCGGCGGACGGTTTCATTTGAATTCAAGTAGTGAGGTACATTCGTAATTTCTTTTTCTCTAGAATTTTTACATGCGGTGCTGCGTTCCTTACGAAAGACGATGCCGTTTATTTAAATGTTCTGGCATGCTTAGTTTTAAAGAAATAAATTTCCGAAGGGGCGAGGAAGGACGACGGGTTTTTGACGATTGTCGTTTGTGCCATATTTGAAGCGCGCTATAGCCGAAGCTATTTATGGTAGAGATGTTAAACTTTTTAAGAATGATCTATGTATAGCCTAGGTAAGTGTCGTCTTAAGATGTGATTATTGTTATTCAAGATGAGTTTCGAAGAAATGTCCAAACATGTATCTACGGGCAATTATGCCCTAAACTTGGTATTTCTTTTCGTCTAAGTTGTTTGAGGTATCGCATTTAAATTAACACCACAGACAGTACATATCATTGCTATCTGCAGAATACAAAATAATGTATTTATTGTTTTTTCACGTTAAGGAATAAATTAACTCATGGGAGAAGATTTCTAATATTGTTCAAATACAGAAAAAACATTTTTTTTTGCTTCACGTTTCTGGGACGTGTTTCTTTTAGCCTGTACACATTTTGGTAGGAGAAACTTGTTTCGAAGTTCTGAGCCTCTGAATATGCAAGAATACAACACTTCCGGCGAATTCTTGATAGTTTTTTTTTCTCCAGCTTTTTATCCCCGCATTTATTGTTATGTTTATTTTTATTTTTTTTTTATTAATGGCACAGTTATTCAGGTCGAAAAGACATAGCTTTGAACTTCCGAACCACTAAGCATGTGACAAGTAGTGCCTTCTGACAACGAGTTTCCGACAATGACCATCTACGCGATCTTTTATGCAGTGAAGAGCGACAGTAGCTATACATATGCATAAATAATTTCAGATTAAAATAAGCTCGACCACGCCCTCTTTCCCCGTATTGTTTTCTTTAACAGTCCGAAATATCCGGAAGGGGAAGAAGGGGACTGGAGCTACCCCCCCCCCCCCCCCCCGTTTTTCCTCTTCCGACGCCACTTGTATGGTAGAACGCTCCTCGACCTCGAGTTGTGTCGGCTTCTGTGCTTTTTGCGAGGCGATTCCTCCGTCCCGGAAAATAAACCTCCAGGACAATTACAAACTTAACTTACATATATGCCAGCGTCACTCGGGCGGCGTTCGATCAGATTACTACCAGCGTGCAAGGGGTGGGGAGGTAGTTTGCCAGGTCGCTTCAAGGTTTTTCTGAGCCTCAACCTCCTGCCCGCCCCTGGCCGTTTCGAACTGGATGAGTATCGTAAAACAGTGCGTTCGTGTGATCACTACCGCGTGATGCACGTTAAAGAACCCCCCCCCCCCCAGGCTGGCGGTCACAATTACTGATCTATGGTCACACGTCACTCTGCACTGGCAAATATTCCAGCACATCCGGGACACTCGTTGTCTCATTTAATTGCCTGACCAACTTCGCGGAGTCTAAATATCACACCCTAACTTTTCTAAACCTGATTTCGTGAAAACCAGTGAGTCGTGAAAACGTTATTTGAAACTGATACTGTGGAGGAACATGAAAACCGGACTTCGAACTTTGAAAACTTGGACTTAAAAAAAATTCAAAATCTTCGAAGTTTTTTTTTTTTTTAGTTTAGCGTTAAAAGAGAATCGAAACCTTCGAACTTTTCGAACTTTATGTAGAAAGAAATTCGAAATCTTCGAATTTTTCGAACTTTATGTCTACTAAAAATTCGAAGCGTTCGAATTTTTCGAATTTTATATCCAAAGAATTTCGAAACCTTCGAATTGTTCGAACTTCAGATCCCAAGAAATTCGAATTTTTTGAATATCTCGAAATTCAAGTTAGGAGAGTTCGAAATCTTCGAATTTATCGAACCTCAAGTAGAAACATAGTCAAAATATTCGAACTCGAAATTTTAGAAACCATGAAAGCTTCGAACTTTTCGGTTTCGAAACTCCACTGTGATCGAAAGTTGCAAATTTTTCGAATTCGAACTTCGGTCGATACGAAAATATTGCAATTTTTCGAATTCGAACCTCAGTTCGCTTCGAAAATATCGAAACCTTTCGAAATCGAACCTAGGGTGGTTCGCGACATCCCATAGTCTAGGGCATAGAGTTATTACAATAAACGCTAGAGGCTCAGCTGGCGCTAGTGTCTACGGGACTTCCGGTTGCAAATTGAAGCAGACAGCATGCAGTCTACATTTCCAGCCTCCCTGTGTATTCCTATGGGAAAACGCGCGTGAATTTTGTCTCTTCGCCGGAAAATAACATGAATAACTTTTGTCATATCGGTTGTAACGGGTAGTATGCACCTTTATTGGTATTGTGAAAGTGTAATTGCTTTAGTTACAGCATTTTTCTTTACTACTGAGCGATGTTAAACTTCGCTCTATTTCAGGCCCAAACCCTGTTTCCAGGAAGGTATGTGAAAACGAGCGACGGTTCTAAGCAAACTAACGATCGAAAGGAATGTAGTGTGTGTTGAGGTTCGCTAGCATTTCAGTGGTGCTTATATATTGCTAATATGCCCGTCCTGTCATCGGATGAAAATGACTCCGTCGTGCGCATCTTTACGATCGGTTAAAGAAACATTCGAACGCAAAAAATAAAGTACGTGAGCTACGAAAGGTATGTCTTTTTATTATTTCCCATGTCGCGCAGTTTTTATCGGGCACCTGCTCTCTGGCTCCCCTTATTTGCAAAGATTTGGAGCGTGCGGGTGATGCTTTGAACCATTTGAACCCAGAACAAGCATCTTCGCAGTACTTATTTATTGCAAATCTGACTATATTACGTGACTTTCAATTTATTTTGATCGTCTGCAAGCACAAGGAGTTACTTATCCAGTGTTACCGCGTAGTTCTTGCCGTCTCTCTCGGTTTTCTACATGTCCTTCGTTCGTTTGGCACGTATATCCCCCATGTTGGAAAGCGTCGACGCCGTGTTCGCGCTAACAGTGTCCGACAGTGCACAAAAATACACGTACGAAGCCGTTTTAGCACCGTTTTTAATGCGATGAATTTGAAAGAAAAACGCCGTAACTGACCATTTATTTCGTCTGCGTGACTGAGAAATGTTCCAATGTGCCTAGTACGTACAAATTATTCGTGATATTTGCTCTTATAATCGAGCGCAGAGGAAAATGCACTCGCTTTTTCCCATAGGAATACATTACCGGAAGTCAAATTTAGACTGCTTGCTGTCTGCTTCAAAATGCAACAGCACACTAGCGCCAGCTGAGCCTCTAGCGTTTATTGTAATAACTCTATGGTCTAGGGTAACTGTATATGCTCCGCTATCGCCGTCGGCTGAAGCGTTACAGAGACGATGCGCTCGTCGCTTCTCGCGTATTTCTCCCTCCCCTTCAGAAATCGCCTCATATTTGAAGCGTTACGAACTCGTCGCACTTATCCATAGAGGGTTAAGTAGCTCAACGCTACACACACCATGCACCGTACACGAGAGGGCTGTTTTTTTTCTTTTTCATAACTAAAACACCAGCAGGGAATTCGTCCTTGTTGCGAAAGTAAATTACTAATTAAAATATTATATATGAATTGTTCTACTGAAATTTCATTTCCCGAGCGCACTCACCTTTCGGATATCAGAGAAAGGTAAATATATGCTATCAACAGCCAAATTATCTCTTAATGTTCGATATATGATATCAGTTTAGACCACTGATAACGCTCGTCGTGAGTTCCGTCAAACCGCTCCGATATTCTGCCGTAAAGGGACACGTTATACTGCGGTACACTAGCGCGGTAACCTAACTGTCTGCCACGTTCGATACACTAAAGCACGGGTGAGTATCAGTTCTATGTCCTCTGTGTGTTTGTCGCTCGATTTATGTCGTGTTTCTCTGCGCGGATAATGCTATTGGCGAGGAGATCGAACCGTATATTTAGCGCTCTGTCCAGTTTGTTTTCCACGGAGCCCGGTGTTTACCCAAAACAAAGACTGTGGGCCGGGTTCGATCTCTACGCCATCTTCCTCGGTCGAGCACGGAGGACTGATTCGATACGAGTGTTGCGTCAACCTTCAACTGAAACCGGTGTTCTATTGGTACTTCGTTCATATAAAACAAGCCCCAGCCTAACGCATACGCAGCGTAATTAGGCTACGTCATCTTAGCGCTGCTTCAGAAACACTAACATATTCAAACAAATATTTTACGCAAAAAAAAACACAAAAACAGACACACAGGAATAAAAATTGGGGGTGTTGTTTCTCACTTTTTTACCCCATGCTTTGTGGCCCCAATACCTCAGTATGGATCAGAACCAGAACTTGCAGTCTTTATCGAAATAGTTCACGATGTGGTTGACCCCAAGAATTTCGTTCTCAAGTTAGCCCCTATACGGGCGCGACAATGGTTGGATCCCCCCCCCGCCCTTCCTTCTCAAAATATAGAAAGAAACTATCCAGTTGTCGTACTTAACCTTACAATAAGCATTTTAACATCCCAACTCCGTAAATGCCCCAGCGTCGTAAAAAATTATTTAACTAAAAAAACACAAAACACGCTGGCTTTATTAAGCCGGGGTCATACTGCTTATACATCCTACAAGGAACTCTGCACACAGATTAGAACGCGAGTTGACGCGAGATCCGTGCTTCGAATGCCTCATCGCAATGAGTTCAAGGAGAACACTTGGCACGCGGCATTTGAACCACGGATATTGCGGTGACTCGTGTTTGCAGGCTGTCTTTTGTATGATGTATGACCAGTGTGACCCCGGATTTAGCTGCTAAAGGGACAATGAAGGCAATTTAGGACATCTTTTTGGCGATTGAACTGGGTTCCAGGCACGTCTCAGGCCACGTTGCCCAAATTTCAGCCGAAACCGGCGCTTGTGTGCCGCGCAAATCAATAAAACAGTCGCGGTAATAATCGCACCGGGATCGACTGGGGCGACGCCCCGAGAGTTGCGGGAGAAGCCAGGAGAAGCGGAGCTCGCGTGACCGATGCGGGGCCAAGACGCGCGACGTCACAAACGGCGCGTCGCGCCGTTTGTGACGTCGCGCGCCTTAGCCCCGCCAAACGGGCTGACGCGCGCCGTTTGCGACGTCGCGCGTCAGCGATTGGTCGCTGACGCGCCGCTTGTGACGGCCAGAACGGCCAGATCGCTGCCGCTCTCCCCTCGGCATCTCCCCGGCGTCCGTCCTTCGGCATGCGGGCCGCTCGTTGCCGGCTGTGCGGTCTCCGTCGGGTGATAGCAGAGGCCGCCACGCACGTACTCCCGTTCCGTTGGTGTTCGGTTACCGAACGGAGCTCGAACTCGCTCGCGAGGCGGCATTGCCGTCCATGTTGACAAATTCGGCGAAACGACCGCGCCACCGCGCTGCTATAACCCACCGCGGTAACCAGAGTCTCGACGCCTAAATGCTACCGGTACCGACAATTCACATGTGACGTCACTCCGTACGTCACCTCCGTTTTCGGAGGCCCGAAAACAGCGAAACACAGATAGTTGAGTTTCGGTTTCTTCAGTTCTTTCGTAGGTATAGAAATATGCGTCACAAATGTCTATAAAAATTTAGGCAGTATGCCAGGTTCCCAAGAAGCCTAAAAACACTAATTTAAACAAATTAAATTAAATCGCCTTCATTGTCCCTTTAAGTACGATAGTCACGATCTTTTGCGAATGTTCTCGGTCTCCGCCTGCAGCTAGGAGCTCATCCTGAGCAGATCACCAATGCTTACCCCACATAGCAACCTGGTTAGCAAGGCAGTCCGCGACAACGCGATCTCTATATGCGCTCGTAGCGTTCAAGGGAAAAGTGCTATCGAGCGCGGAGCGCGGCGGCTATCGCCACCTCCTCCCTCGGCAAACAACTTACGTCAGTGATATAGCGTATATGTGATCCGTGCGAACAGCGCGCGTGATACGGTTTTTCCGAGCCGGCTGACTAAGCAGCGCGATACCGCAAGCTCTTCGCATCCTTCTAACAGCTAAAACCAGACGACAAAAAAAAAAATTTTATTGCAGTGACACGTATAGAGTAACACCAGACTTTTCTCGGGATCGCACTACGAGACTCGCTATGCTCGATGGAGGCAATACAACAGCGTCAAAAGTGCCTCGTCGCGTCGCGCTGTAGCGTCATGTGCATTTGCTATCACGAGCTAGCCCACCATTCGCGCAGCCGTGATGGGTCTAGCCGCGGGTTAGCGAATGCACAAAACGCGACAAGCGCCGGAACAATGCACATTTTGATCCGCTTGATCGGCTCCATCGGATCTCGTCGGCCGCGCTCGGACCTGGTGTGAAAGGACAGACGGACGACACTCCTAAGCTGAAAGTGCAGTGGGAGCTAGGCGCTTGTCGGACCGATCAACCGACTCCCTTTCATCACCAGACCTCGCTCGCTCGCTCTTTCTCAACGCGCTGGTATGTGCAACGTGGCGAGGGAGTGATCGCATGGTGAAAGGTAGACGGATGGTTGGCTCAACGAGCACGTAGCTCCCTCCGCACTGTCAGCCTAGAGGTACATAGACCTTTTGTCGAATTACCCGTGCATCAAGGTTGGGCAGTATCGCGATACAAATTTATCTCGATAGTATTTCAGAAATACATTTCGTATCTGTATTTCTGCATCGCGATACATTTTATTCACCAGTATCTGCATTCCCGTATCGAAATACACTTGGAATGGTTCTTTGTATCGTGATACAATCAGGATGAAATGTATTTCGTTACATTTCTTGAGAAAATATCCCCCCCCGAAAACAAAAAAAATTACAAGTCAAAAGCGCTTTTTTTTTGTTGTTTTACTTCTGAAGGTACCAGGGTCAAGGAGATGCTAGGGCATTGTTACTATGCTGACCAAGGCTCCTTCCGATTCTCCAAACTATTTTTCTATGCGTTCTCTTTTCCTTCTGAGAAGTGTTGCGTAGTCGGGGACTCGAAGGTAAACGTTCGGCAGCCCTCTGCCTGGTTAGGAATAGACATGAAGCGAAAAATAGGGACTCTAACCAAAAATTTAATAAACATTTACCCGACGTTTCGGGACCAGCTCGGTCCACTTGCTCACGGGTGAGTGACGAAAAGAAGAACACGCGTCGCTAAATGCACATACGGATGTGGGGGGCTTTGCTCACGTCACGCAGTCCCGAGACGTAGCTGCTGGGCAGGAGCCGAAGAACGATTCACGTTGCCCTTTGTGTGCTGGATAAACCAAGACTCAACGAAGAGCCGCTTTCGCCAATTCCTCTCCAAGGCCAGCACGGTGCTTCCCTCGAAGTCGACTGTAGTGGCCGGCTGCTTCTGCGTGCTCCGCGAGGCGCATTGTCTCCACGTCTTTCTTCCGGACATCATATTTGTAGTACGCGTAAGCCTCTCTACGAAGTTCTTACTCTCCCAACGTATGAGGCCGGGCAGTCTTTTGCATGGTATGCGGTGAGACCAAGCCTTGGGCCCTTTCTTTGGGGGGCCGATCCTTCGGGAGGAGAGGCGATGACCGATTGTCGACACGGGCTTGTGAGTCACCGCAATGCCGTAGCGACCGAGGACGCGGGAAGAAGTCTCGCTGGTGCGGCTAATGTAGGGGACACAGACGCGATCGGAAGGGGGACTGCTGCGCCCTAGTGGTGGATGCCTTGATTTCTCAGTATCCGAAGAATAAACCTTCCAGGGTAGCCGTTTTTGCGAAGATCCGATGTTACGACCTTGATTTCCTCCTGGAGGCTTTTCTTTGTGGAGCAGGTGGTGAAGGCGCGCCTGAAGAGTGAAGAGGCCACCGACGCTTTATGACATCGGGGGTGGTGGGAATCAAACCCCAAGTATCTGCCAGTGTGGGTGGGCTTCGAACCGAGTGGCGTGCCAGGAGTGGAGTCAGAGAATCTTGTGCCGCAGGTTTTTAGGTAGGGATTTCTTGAGTGATTGTTTGCTGGCATTCAATGCCCGCTGCTAACCGTCTATCTTGCCTTAGGCCTGGTTCACACTTGCGAATCGGCGGGCGAATCTGCAGAGGAATTCGGCCGCACGGCGTAGCGTCCACTGTGCACTGCCGCGGCCGACTCCGCTTCGGCGGCAGTGGATTAGCTGTCAGTGTGAACCAGGCCTTAGCGTACACCCAGGCGGCAAAGCTGAGTCACAGTCCGTTGCAGCACGAGCCTGGCGGTGGTTGACTTGAAACATGCAGTAGGATGACTCACGCAAGTGAAGTTCAACACTTATTCGAATGCGTCTGCGGCTGCGCCCGTATATTGCACGGCTCAAGGGTACGTCTTTAGCCAACGTGAACGTGACCCGCTGGTCTGGTGATCCGAAGCCCAGGAAGGAGGCCAGACGTGGCCTCGCTGTGCTGATTCAAACTTCGTACACCTGCGACTCGTGTCAAGCGCCGCTGTTTCTCCGGAGAGCTTGTACCTCTGCCAGGTCGCAATCCACGAGGTCTCTGTTTGGATGATGCTAGGCGAAACTTGAGGACTGCAATCCATGCGTCGGTGGCGGAGGGTCGGCAGGAAGGACTTCCACAATAGGGATGCCACCGTATCGTTTTTTTCAACCATAACAGACGATAACACATGTGTTCCAGAATGTTTCAGGTAGTCCACTATTTTCAAAATTCCAAATGACACTGCCTGCACGATCTTCAACGAGGTAACCTACAACGAAAGTATGTATAGTTCCTTCATACAGCAGCGTGGTAAAGTTTCATGTTCAAGGCAACACCTACAGATAAAGAATACCAGTTCATTCTATGGTGACGTCATGTGATCAATGTTGACAGGGGCGTCCTCATTGGACAGGGGTGTGCCGCGTGGTGACGTTTTGATAGGATTTTTGGGTGAAATAGAATATATTTCGAGGTCGAAGTCTTTTCGCATCCCTCGTCAGACAGACAGGATGTCAGGGAAGGGACCGCGGTCAGTCCTAGATGTAACGTTTTTTGAGCCCATTGAAGACTCCTCGTCGTCCGAAACAAAGTGCCAAGCCTACGGGAAAGTAATTTCGGGATCAAAACTTCCACCTCAAACTTCGAGCTTCGTCTCAGTTGGCGTCTCAAACAAATTCGAAAAATGTATTGCAGTATCAGTATTTCTGTATGTGTATTTCTGCCCTCCCTAAAATGTATTCCTGTATTGGTATATCCAAAGATTTTTTGCCTCTTTTAAAAATGTATTTCCGATATGAATCGCGATACCTTTTTACAGATATATTTCAGTATCAGTATTTTAGCTACTATTTTAATGTATCCCAGTATTTGTATTTTCAGATACATTTTTGAGTATTTCTGCCTAACCATACCGTGCATCAAAGAGAATAGCCGGGAACGTAGGTACACGCGTTGCGTGTGCTGGCGTCTTCAGCTCTAACTGTTCGAAAGCAAAATCCAAAACAAACCGCACTTCGCACGCGCGTTCCACAAACGCATTATTTTGGGTTACATGCTTCGAATATATTCTATATGAAATGCGAGCACGTGCAGCGCATGTACCTACGCTCCCAGCATTATCTTTGATGTTTGAAAAATTTAGCGAAAGGTCTATTCAGCCAAGAGGTCGGCGAAGAGTGATTCGAATCGAATGCGGCACATGTTCGTGTCATCCCTATTTCAAACACTGTAAAAAGAGCCGGTGTCCTGTGGTTTTTTTTTTGCACTGTGAGGGATGTGTGAGTGACGTAGTGCTACTTGCGGATATTCCTGTGTCACGAGTTCCCCTCAATTTTATTGGCTCCTCATTTAATACTAAATTGATTTCTTCCGTTATTTCTTTGGATGTTGGTTGTGATCGGGAGATTTGAAGAAAAAAAAAGGAATAGGAAGCCCAACCATGGCCCATCGGATAGCCATTCAGGGCTCATGGGAGCAGAGACTCAATGACTCACCACGGGAGTTCTGCGAGAGATGAAACGAGGTTACGCGTCGTTGAGTTTTCTTTCGTGGAGCGCGTGAGCATCGTGCAACTTTGCTTCATCTGCGAGGGAATCACCCTCCCCCCTCCCCACAAACACACACACACGTTTTTTTTTCGTTCCCTGATGCTTTTCTTTTTAACACAAGAAAAGGAAAAAAGGTTGCGGCGGTTATCAATGTCTACTTTTGTTCAGGAATGGGTCAAATGTCTATATGACGGTGTATCGTTTGCTTCTCGCGGAATGGGTTCCAAATAGATGAATGTTGGGAGCTACGAAAAGACCGCATTCCATGGCATGATGGATGATGCTTTCCGCCCTGTTTGCTGACCAGAAATATAAGACGAGCGCGGACAAACATGTCTTCATCGTTTGTTATTGAAGTTCCATTTTAATGTTACACGTGTCGTGGTTTTCGGCAAGGTTAGACATAGAAAAATAGGGAGGACGTTTCTTATTACAGCAGGAATGACTGAGCACTTTTCGGTGCCTAATGATCCTTGGGACGACTTGGCTACTTACCGGGGCGCTTTTCATCTCTCGAATAGCTCCGAACGTAGCTTCTTGTACGATAGAGGGAGAAAAAAAAAGCCAGAAGAAAACAAAAGGAGAACTACTAGAAAGTCACAACTTTTCTCTGGGCCTCGAAAAGTCTATTAAACTTTGAAGGGCGCCTTTGTAAATATTACGCTTTGTTTCCGTGCGCTTGCATGTTCATGCGTTGCGCGGTAACATTTGCCCCGCCGGGTAATCTACGCTTTTCGCCACCCTCGTGGCACTAAAGGTTGCTGTCAAACTCGTGACCATTCCGGTAATACGTAGTGCCTTTCATCGTCTTTTAGACGCACTGCACATATCCGATGAGTGGCAAGCGCGGTTCATGTTTGTTTGTCACTGCGCAATTTCAGAACACAAAGAGAGCAGCACGATAACAAAACAGAGTATGTAATCGGCTTCGTGATGTGTTTGCTGTGTTTTCTTTGCCTTCTGAACTCGCAGTTTTAAGGGGAAAATGGCGCCGCCTACAGAACGACAAGCCGGCCCGAGCGTACCTCGGAAATGCCCCACAATTCCCCTCGCCGCGCGGTGCAATCTGGGGCCGACGAGAGACTTCGTGGGATTTCCCGGAGATATCTATTTCAACCTTGAGGGGGCGGCCTCGCCTTCTCGGGCTGTTTGATGTGCGCTACGTCCTGCACGGAGCCGTTTCTCAGCTGCCGCCAGGATAGTGCTCCCATGAGACAAGATAACAGTTCGCGTGTTGCGTGTAAGTTTGGTGAGCACTGTATGTATCACGATTGAGCAAATATGTGCTCAGAAGTTCTCGTCCTCGCTTATATTGCCTGCAGCTCATTGCCGTATAGGCACGGCACAGAGGATTTTTTGTATAATATAGAGAAACATAACCCTCCTTTTTAACGGCGCGGGTAAAGAGCGTTGCAAATAGAGCGTGGTGGTAACTAAATTACGAGAACGAAAGAGCGACATAGAAGGCAATACAGACGACATTTGCAGCTTCTTGCCTTCACTTAACGAAAGCCGCAATAAAATAAAGTGTGTGTGTGTGTGTGTGTGTGTGTGTGTGTGTGTGTGTGTGTGTGTGTGTGTGTGTGTGTGTGTGTGTGTGTTCTCAACTGCTGAAAATGGGGACCCTGGAACTCGCACGAAACGAACTAAATGTCACAGATGCTTTCCAAGTTACTTCTATGCAGTACTCTTGGTGTCGTGCGACTTCGCGTTCATAAAGCTGATGGACAATATTTTACTCGTGCACAAGCGGTTGCTCAGGGTAAACACACCGCACTGCAGTGGCGCTACGCTATGGTGCCTGGAACCTGTCTCCGACCAGTGTGTTTAGCGTCCTATCCCGTCCATACATCAGAAAGGGTCCCGAAGTGGCAACAAATGAAATCAGAGAAGCCGGAGTGTCATGCTGTCGGATTTCGAGATCCTGGCGGTGGGGCGTAGAAGTTCTGCGAAGGAAAAGCACGAGAGAACGCAAGTGTCGCTGTCGCGGCGTCCCAACTCCCGACGGCCAAAGCTATAGCGTCGACTGTCATTCTGGAGGGAGACCTGCAGCAGAAAGGCGTGCGTTACATCCACTATAGAGTGACACCGCCGGGAGAATAACATCCTAAAAAAACAGGCCTGGATACATGACCCAACTGCTCTGGTCAAGCTTCAACCTGTTTGCCGCTTGGGGCAGGTTGGGCACCCCTAACGATGACGTCATGAGCAGGCCTTGCGGCCGGCGACAGCATAAGTCTTCCATGACGTCATCAGGCTGAAGTGGAGGGACCCCTTTTAGGGCGCGGTAAACACACCAGTCGGAGACGCGTTTCAGGCGCCACAGTGACACAGAATTATTTCGTTCCTCATTCAGCTTTCTTGTGGACGTGATCATCAAGGAGAAAAGTCACGTAAGATGTCGGGAGACCGAACGTCCGTTTTATGTTATGCGCCGACAGCTCCTTACTAGGTAGACCACTGCAGCCACCGCAATCTATTGAGAGTCCTTTAATATATTTTATCTTATCTGCCAGAGCAACAGACCGCTCCTACAGTGCAGGCCAAAGCGTACCTTTCAGATTAACCACCAGACATATTGTGTTATTAGTTTTAGTAGATCGTACGCTACGGGAAGCGGGTCCAGCGGGCGCGTGCCCATTCCCTGCTTCGAAGTGACGGTACGAGCTCCCTCTAACAAACCGGAGCCGCCGGAGCTCTAGACTGAACAAAGCGCCGAAGGACTGGGACAAAGGGAAGGAGGTAACGACGCCCTTCGGCGCTTCTATCCAGCCATAGACCAACTAGCCCAACGGAACATTGTGGTGCTATAGCGTAACATACTCACAATCATCTACAGTGAAGACAAAGGGACGTGCACGAGTGTGTGGCTTTGGAAAGTTCCTCCCATGTACGAGTTCTCGTACAAACGAAAGCATTCTGCTGAGCGACGTTCACGCGTCTGTGCCATCGTCTTTGGATCGGAGATCGGAAGCCCGACGGTGGCACCACCGGCGGCCATTGCTTGACACCAGGCAATACATGCCAGCCTATGGGAGGAATGAATAAAAATTTACTTTTTAAAACTTGTTTCAAGCGTATCGTAAAAGAAAAAAAAATTGTATAATGTTTCACAGGAATAGTAAGACAGATTTTGCAGTCGTCAGTAATAGACTTCTTCCAAAACCGACGCGCCCCATCGCGGCGAAATACCACGCAGTGCACTCTGGGAACTAGTTGGCCACTCAGTTTGGTTTCGACTGAGGCAGCTTCATCTCATGCTATCACGCCGCGACCGAACGCGCTGCTTGCGTTTTCGACTATCTGACTTTTCACGAATGTACAATACACTCATTCTCGAGCGATACAAAAACGAAGACCGGGGCATTGTCCTTGGTTCCCGAAACACCGGATATTGTGCGTGCGTATGCAAACGTAGTGAGACGTGGCTTAGTCACCTCACCCCACGAGTGCATCTTTGAGCTCGTGTCAGTAATCCCGCCTAGTACCAGTGAACTACAACTGAAATTTGGTCACCTTGAGCCCCACACGTATTTTCTTTGCCAAACGTCCGCTTCTTGTTACTTCATTGGGCGAAAAGCAAGCCGCATCCTCACAGGCATAGGCGTAGACTTCGGGGGGCATCGGGGCTCGTGCCCCCCCTGGTGAGATCCAGGGGGGCAGAGCCCCGGGCCCAGGCCATGATCCTTACCGAGACGCTGTTTACGTGCCATGTAACGAGCTTCTAGTAGTGGCATCATGGCATGTATACAAAATAACGCCCACGTTGCCTTTATTGACAAAATACATGGAAAATGGAATCCCAGCGTGCATTCTTTAGCTTCAATCTCCAGTTCTGGCAAAAAGTAACGCTGCAGCAGCACCCCCCCCCCCCCCCCCCTCGGAAGAACTTCTCCAGCCTGCCCCCTCCGGGAAAATGGAAAGCCCACGCCGCTGCTCACAGGAGTATCAGAGTTGAGCGAGCGTTGGCGCATTAGCTTTAAGGAAACGCAACAAGTCTCGACCTCACTACCGCACAAAAGTTACCATGATGTCTTCCTCGTGTCATAACATATCTCACACTCAAATTTAATGCTGATATAAGATCGAGTTTTCCGCACCCGCTGAGATCGGCTAGCTGCGACGGAGGCCAAGCGTCCCCTGCTCCTCGCTTCAGCCTTTTTTGGACGACCTTTACTGACGCCTCAAGATCAGCGCGCAGAACGGTGCTGTCTGCGCAGTATCTCGGCATACTAAGTGAGGAAGAAAGCAAACACATAACAAATATTATGGCCATTAGCAACCGTCAAATGCGCTGAATAATTTCGTTCGTTTGGCGCATCGGGGTTCATGCCCGTCCGGCGCACTTCCACTGAATGTTGCGATATTCTTCACACAAGTGCTCGACTTTGCTCTAAAACGCAGTCTTGTATGTGCGAATGTGCCATATATGATTGCGTCGATAACTTCATGCATTACGCAATGTTGAATATTAGTGAAATGGAAGCGGTTTGGGACTTCACGAATTGCGAGTGCTGCGGGGCAGTACAGATAAGCGATGAAAGTGTGTTCAAATATGGAGGCTTTTCAATGGCGCCTCCGAGCTTTACCTGCCGCACTCAGGCGTATTAAGGAAAACAGTAATTGCAAAAGTTTATTTCGTCTATGGACGCACGAAACAAACAAACAAACTTCCGGATCAACCAAACTAATGTAGAAGGCGCGCCAGCTCGGTTATGCATGCGCTTACTGGTGTCTACAGCTTGCTTGATTCGTACACAAGCAAGATCCCCGAGCTGCGCAGCGTCGAGATTCCCAGCACTGGCTAGTCCACAACCTCGAAACGCTAACAGAACGGCTCAAGTACAAAAATACAACAAGCATGCGTTAAGACAAGCTATACGTCTCGGGCTTGTGCTAAAGCGTCTAGAGGTGTGGCCATTTAGGTTAGTTCGAGACCACAAATGACGCTCTCTGGACCAGAAAACATAAAATAACGGCCGTTCATAGTTCACGCTCTGTGCGCAATCTTGTCGACGTGTCAATCGAAACCGAAACCATGGCACTCACCCTCCCTGGCCAACTAGTTCCCGGAGTGCAACGCGCGCCGTGTTGCATGCGAGGCTTTATGGAAGTAGTCTATTGTTAAGAAGGTCATTAAATTACCCAAGCAGCGTGCCAACCTCTGTTGTTTCCTGCCATTGACGGAATTCTTCTGCTCGACTGTTTCAAAACTGCTTCAAAACCCACGTCTTTGCTTAAAATAACTCGCAACACGAACACAGGTTTTTTTATGATAATGTTTTAAAAGGAAAGTTACTTTAGAGAGAAAGAGTAGATTTGTCATCAGACATCGTCTGCTTTGATTGGGAAACAAAAATGATGCCTCAAAAGCTATCTGCAACCATTTCTTAAGTAAAAATATAGAAGTAAGCATGGCATCGAACCAAACATTTCTGGCTGCTGGCTCCGCCTTCTACCTTCCCTTATTTAACTAGTGTCCTCATCTGCAGTTGGTTTGGTCGAGGACACATAAGCAACGTTAAATATTAACTAATAAGTTTTTTGAGAGGGAAGAGGTTCGGCGTATCCTTAGACACTTCACAGAAGCGGAGGAGTACATGCACCAACAGGAAGGGTAAACTTTTGGTGAAATTTAAATGTAATGTAAGCTGCAGGGTTGACGTTTGCAACCCACAGCAAGGCAAGAATATTATATTTCACACGGTCACTTCAACGCCAAGCGAGTGTCTGTTTTGCGCAGTGGTGACTTTACTGTGAAAAACCAAATGAGCTCGTTCCTGCCGGAGGATATCAATGAACTCCTCTGCATCCACAAGCAAAAAAAATAAGCTCTACGTCTCCTTGGACTGTTCTCGAAAACACATCAAAGTTTAAATTAAAAATATATCCAATGCGTCGTTTATCACAGTGTAAAAAAAAAATCACCAAAGGCAAGAAGTGTAAACTTGTCCTCGTTAATATATAGGTATGGAAATCAGCGAAACCGATTAATTAATCGATTAAAAGGTGCCGATTAATCGGGTTAAAAGTTTTAATCGACGCCCAGTCCTACTAAAAACTTTGTTCATTTTCATCTTAGTTAAATCGAGAAGTTAAGCCACCGATGTACCCCACAATATATATTCAAATTATTATTTTATTCGTTATTTTATTTGGTATGTTAAGCTTCTTTGCGTATCTTCAGTTTGTTTTATCATCTTGTCACAGCAATGACAAACAATTGTTATTACCTTAATAAGTATAATCTGCATAATAAATAAGAACATGCAATTTCTGAAATTTTACAATTTATCCATCGCTTCTTTTTTTTTGTCGCGGTACGGTGCAAGAGGAAACAAAGTCTATGTGCTGTGCCAGTTGACAAACTAATTACATTAATACACTCTTATCACTGTTCAAAAGTGTAATGTCAAAGCCATATGAAAAAAAAAAAGAAGAAAAAACAGGAGGTGCATTAACTTTTGCACGCACGGTCGCCAAAAAGACTTCACACAGAGGGTACACCTACATTTATTACAAGAACCATTTGACAGTGAGGACCTAACTAGCTCGAAGAATAAACGTGCGGAACCCGGTCATCTGTCACGCGTTCACCAAGGGACACAACCCGCCGTCTCATCTGGTCTTTCGCCCGCGTGCGTTAAGCGCTTATGTAGCACCAATATCAGATTGAAACATGTGTTAGAGTAAGGTTCATGATCATGGCTTCCACTCACGATCACAGGTGATCTAGAGTTCGTATAGCCCCCTACGGGGAGCCAGAGTTGCGCGCCTGTTTTCCACGTGCTGCACTACTGCCGCGCCGCTATTCGCCGAGATCCGATCACGTGAGGAGCTGGATCAAGTGCCGTGCAGGAAAGTAGACGTTGCGCGCGCCCCGCCGCATTGTACAGTACGTTCCCCCATATGGCTCTGCGTTCCCCTGCTTTTGAGCGCGCCGCGCGCCTCGAACGTGCAGCGCCGCTATTCGCCGAATTCAGTCACGTGATGAGCTGGATCAACATGCCGTGCAGGAAAGACGGCGCTACAGGGATGGACGCGCAACTCTGGCTCCCGTAGGGAGCCTATACAGGAACTCTAAGGTGATCAATGGAACACCGCCATCTGCAGTTGAAAAACGCACACACAGAGCGACGACGCTCGCAACAGCGTCGGCTGCTAGCCACTGTTGACATGAACAGGGGTAGAACCAACGTTACTAGATCAAAGTTGGGATAAAAATATCCCTATATACATATATTATAGATATATACTTTATAAACACCATCCAGTTAAAATTTTCGCTTTGGAGATCGTCATGTATACTGAGAAAGACAAAATCGAATCTAAAATAATTGGTCTAAATCCGGTTAAACATGGCGTCAAGTAGACTCCGAAAATCACCAAAAAGATACTTTTTTTTTTTACTTCGGGTTTTTCGGCGGTTAGGAAAATTATCTCACGTAGGTTACATTCTGCTTGCTAATGAAGATGCTCTTCAGTCGGTTCGTTACCTCTCCAATGTCCCGCGTTCCGTGACGCCATCACGCGGCTGATGACGACAGAAGGACGGCAGCCCTGTGAAGCTACCCTCTCTCGCGCCCTTTCCTCTATTATGTCTGTCCAAGTGACGTCAGTGCAAGCTATGTTTATACTCCGTCTCACTTTACTCTTTACCGCAGAGGACGCTACTCGGAGCCCTCTAGAGAGCCTAGACTGCAGAGAGGCAGTGGCGTCACAAGGGGAGGTGCGCGGCGGACCGCCCCGGGTGCGGGGCTCAGGGGGTGTCGCGGCGGGCCACGCGAGAGTGGGGGGGGGGGGGGAGTCGCGGCGGGCCACGCGGGAGGGAGGAGGGGGGGAGGGGGGTCGCGGCGGGCTACCGCCCCGGGTGACGCTGACCCTCGTGACGCCACTGCAGAGAGGTCCAATTCAACCCATATGGGGCGTTTGCAATTTAATGGCGGACGTCTCCTGAGGTGATTGATTGCAAGTGCGCATGCGCTGCATTGTCGCGTCGCCAGTAGGAAAGTAGGCGAGAAAGGTGGAGACGTTTTCAGACGATCGACGCTTTGGCCACCTCCTCGCAGCTCGTATTACAAGCAAGGTCCATAAACCACGTGACCCCGGGTCCAGTAGTTGGAAACTCTCGATCAGGGTCACATGACCTCTGATCACGGGACCTCTGCGGGGGGGGGCGTTGTCACGTGAAATGTTTGAAATTGACAGCATGAGCTGCTGTGTCGTTAAGTCTCAATGGTTATACGTCGTGTCTCGCGGGGACAAAGTTTCGTAGTTTTTCAACTCCCCGTTGTTTGTTTTGCGGGGCAGCGACAACGGCGCATCCGTGCCGTACGATGCAAGAAATTTGGTTTTTCGATCATGTCTGCCACGTATCGCCACGGTTGACATATCCTACACTGCCGCTTTGCGCGCTGTGTTTGTTTTTCTGCCACTAACGCCGACATATGTTAGAGAGCGCCGATGGGACAAATTGAAAAACCGTCCCACACTCGCGGGTATGCAGTGGCCATTTCGTTGGAGGGATTCCCTCCGAAGACGTTTCGACCCCATCGTACGTTTCGATGAACTTTCCGGACCAGTCTGTACTTCATGAAGAAAGATTCTGACGGTACAAAAAGTGACAGATATGAATCTAAAGCAAACTACATTGATGCTTGGAATCACTGGGCAACCGACGAGTAGTTTTCGCAATATCGAATTTGACCACTTTTCGTAAAACACCCTGTATACAGTTTTTTATTTTTTAGCTGCCCAAATTTTTTAGTAACCAAGTGAATTTAGGAATAGAGTAATTTGAGCCCTGGGGAAGTGTTAGTGGCCATGGCGGCTTCTAGAAAAACGTAAAATCAGGTAATTAGTTAGCTAATTAACTACAATGTTTTAACTAACTTTTAATTTTTCACTTGAGGCCACATAATGTTTTTTAGAGGATTGAAGCTCGACCCCAATATGGTCTAGCCCTGCCATCAAAGTTTGATTAAAAAATTTGTAGTAGGTGCTACGGGGTCAAGAAATATCACTTTAGTACACGGCGTCAAAACGAAACTTAGAGAAAGAGCACCGGTAAAGTTATCGCTCCACCCTTCCGGCCCCCATGGATCGTCGTTATCGCAGCCAGTTTCGCGAGCCAGGCCGCAATAATGACGAATCGCATGCCCGGAAAGGCGGAGCGATAACTTTTCCGGCGCTCTTTCCTGTTTAGTTTCGGTTTGACGCCATTTACCAAAGTGACATTTCTCGACCACGTAGCGCCTACTAGAATTTTTTATCCAAATTTGACGACACGGCAAGACCATACTAATTTCACCTTTTTTCTAGAGGCCGCCATGGCCACATAAATTTCCCCATGGCTCAAATTACTCTATCTCACGTTCCCTTTTTTTTTGTTAAATTTAATGCAACTGAAAAGAAAAAAAAAGAAAATTTTAGACAGGGTGTTTCACGAAAAGTGGTCAAATTCGGTATTGCGAAAACTACTCGTCGGTTGCCCAGTGATTCCAAGCATCAATGTAGTTTGCTGTAGATTCATATCTGTCACTTTCTGTACCGTCAGAATAATAATAATAATAATGATAATAATAATAATAATAATAATAATAATCTTTATTAGCACAAAGAGCGAACTGTGTCCTGGGGGGTGCGAGGCGAAACAGATAGGCGAAAGCCCGTACGCGAGAGCGTCTGTTGGCCGACCCCCAGGCTTCATGAAGCACAGACTGGTCCTTCTGTACCGTCAGAATCTTTCTTCATGAAGTACAGACTGGTCCAGAAAGTTCATCGAAACGTACGATGGGGTCGAAACGTCTTTGGAGGGAATCCCTCCAACGAAATAGCCACTGCATACCCGCGACTGTGGGATAGTTTTTCAATTTGTCCCATCGGCGCTCTAACGTATGTAGGCGTTAGTGGCAGAAAAACAATCACAGCGCGCAAAGCGGCAGACTGCAGCCACGGCATGTCAACCGTGGGATTTTGTTTGGGGGGTAAGGGGAATTTTGTACTGGATTCATTACTACAACGAAATTTCGGCGCTCATTTTTTGGTCTATATGTGTCCGAAGAGCAGTATCACATGGAACCATTTATAATATTCTGTGTAAAAAGTCTCGAAAGGGGAATTTTCGATCGAATTCAAACGATTAGCAGAAGAGCACCTGGTGGATGTCGCTAACGCCTCGTTTGTAATGCTCGTCTAGGAACCTTGAGAGCTAGTGACGGAAATCGTCTCGCCTCCGGCCACGACGAGAGAAGGGGGAAGGAGGAACTCCCTCTTTCCGAGAATCCTTTTTGTGAGTCGCAGAAGTCGCTATTGTCCCCCTACAAGATTATAGAAGATTAACCCGTCACTCAAAATTCGTACAAAAGCAGCCGCTTCGGTGGCTGGACCGACTAGGCCATCCTCTCGACGTCAGCCTCGCCGTAGCTTTGCTCGTTTGAGACGATTTACGTCACGATTGCGCTGGGCCTTCTCCGAGCGCTTGCCAGAGTGGGCCGTTTATAACGAAAAATACAGCCACCAGGATCAAAATACAAACGGGCGATTGTCATTTACGGATATTGTGGATCATATTCAACCTATTTTTGAACACGACGGGAATATTTCAAATTTCGTTGAAGTATCCCTTTAAGGTTAGGAAATTACAACAACAACAGCAACAATATATTTGGGAATATTTTTGTTTTTAATGCCGAATTGTGTGTGTTTTTATTTTGATGGGTTTGACCTGTTTAAAATATTGCGCGTGAATGCATCTGAACACAGATATGGATTTTCGACGTATATCCTCCAGACTTTTTAACAATATCGCGCGAACGCCGACCGGCCGGTAGATCTGCGCCTTATCGCGGCGTGAAAGATCAAGTCTGCCGCACGCAACACGCGCGCTGCGCTGGCGCGTTACGTCAATCACGTGGACACCTCTGAGCGCCGAGAGGAAACGTTGCTGACGTCACCGGTAACTTTGCCCGGAGAAGTAAAAACAAGCAAAAGGGGGCCATGGTGATTACGTTTAGCTCAACGTTTGCTACGCCCCCGCCGGAACCTGGACTGCGCTGTTGGTTGCGAGTCAGTCGATTTCGACAACTTGGCGAGTTGCAAAGTTTTCCGGACAGAACATTGTCGTAATATTTGATGTGTGGTCTTTAGGTAATTTAAAAGGACTGCATTTTTTTTTTCAGAAACAAAAGCTGAAGCGGTGTTGCTTTTCAAGATTAATCAACTGCCATAAAAAAGGAAAACAAATTGCATACATGGGAGAAAGTTTCCATTGAGGGACAATAGACCTTATGCGAAATTGCTTTGTGGTCTGACAACACTGAGAGCGTCGCCATTTTAATGTTGGCAAGCGTTGTCGGTACCGAAGCACGGTGGAGGCATTGGAGACAGCTGTACGGGCAATGTGCGATGGCGCAGCAACTGCTTTCCGCCTTCTGACCATATTATGTGGACGAACAGTTTAAACAACCTACCGCAACTGTCTGACAAAACTCTCGGAGGCCTGTGCACGCTGGCGACAACCTCGTCAAAGCAGCGGACCAAGTCCTACGCCTTCGCTGTGGAAGCTTGTTGTCGCCAGCGTGTGCACAGGCCTCCGAAAGGACTAGGCCGTTATGCCTTTCATCTTTGAGAACACTTTTAATTCTTTTTTTCGATGCGAATACGCTTGAAGTCGTATACTGCTCCACGCAAATATAATGACTCAAAATTAGTCTTTTTTTTTTAGTTCTTACTGGCGGAGGGTTTTTTGGTGGAACACTCTTTGTTCTTCTAAAAGAAACTGTGCCCTGGGCAATATTTTTCAAGCGTTGCAAAGGGCTAAAATTGGTTTCAGATAGCATTGACCTCAAGCACAGTTGACGGATGTTGCGCTATTAATGAAGATTTGTTCAACCGTGACAGAATAACTGCAGTGACTTTCTCAAAACTACCCCCGAGCTTCTTTGCACAAAACAAAATTTCTACCTCAGCTGCGACAAAAAGAAAAAAGAAAAGAAAAGGAGGTTGTAAAATAAAGTTATCACCGCCCGTGTTGCTTCATTCGACGTCCGCAACGTAAATATTTTTGCCGCCGCCGACATCGAAGTTTTAGCCACTGCGATGAACCTAACCATACCACTGTTAACCATACGCATCTTCAATTATGGTTGGTGGCGTAGATTATTAAAACTGCCATCGTTTTGCCTCGCTTAACAGCCTTGGTCTCGTCCGCATGCATTGAGCTGCTTGCGCATCAAGAAAAAGGCAGGCCGACACTACAACGCACATAAAAGAAAAAAGAAGGTCATAAACAAATTTGGTACAACTTCGTGAAAAGATTAGGGCCCAGTTCAATAGTTGTAAATGGCTTCACGCCGCGCGATAACGTCCGCATGTTTCTTCGCGTTGTCACCGATTGTTTTTGTCAAAAGCTGCGTCTCAAGTAACAGATAAAAATAAGAAAAAAACTGTGAGCCCTGTTCACGTTTGCGTTCACGTCACGCACGAATCGAAGGTTTATCGCTGCATCCGCAGCGGAACGCAAAAACGCGTTGGCATCGCATCTCTCGCACGAAGCGCGGTCGCTTGTTTACATGGGGTCTTTGCCGGTCGGGTCACTGGTTTCGTTTTCTCGCCACTAACAAGATGGCGGACGTAGTTCTCGGCGCGCTACTAGATGGCGCTCTAAATTTCGCATATGGCCTATTACCTGCGGTAAATTTTGGTGTCCGTCGATATTCTGTTTGAGTAAAATGCGAAAAAGCGTAGATGTCGTGTTCGCGCTAACAGTATGGCGCAGTGTACAACTATTTTTTTTTTTTTTTTTGCAAAATAATGTGATTGAAGTATTTCATCTCGGTAAGTTTGTAACATGCAGCGAGTTGATAAGTGAAGTCTTCATATTTATTTTTCTACTTGCGCCTTTACTTCTGCTTTGACATGTTTTGTGAACCGTGCAGTGAACAGTAGCCCAATCTTGCTGAGGTTCTTCACGTTATTCCGATTCCAGAAGCACCGGTGCATCCACAAAGTGCTGCGGAGCGGTTCGTTTTGAAAATATTTTTGCTGCTCTCTCTCCCCCCCCCCTTTTTTTTTCTCCAAAAAAAGAAAAAAAGAGAAAACGCGAAGAGATAAATGCCACAAGAAAAAAAAAGGACAAACAAAAATATATTTGGGAGAAGGCAGGCGAGGGCTATGTAGTTGGTCATGTGATCTCTGTTATTACGTGACTGTCCCGTACCGATGTGCAAAAAAAGGCACCCCCTTCTATCGCTTCGAACGTAATATCATTTTGCGCTTACGGTGTATAGCGTTAATAGTAAACGTGATAAAGTTACCTTTAAGAGCGTCTGATAATGCTCGGAGTTAGTTGAAACTGGTCAAAATCATTCATAATAAAAATACAGATAAATTGCTTTAGCGAACTTCGGGACAGGTGTGGCATCCTCTTCTCTACGTGAACACGCTGTGTCCGGCTCATTTCACTGTAAACGCAGTTGAAGTAAAAATGCTCACTAGGTGACACAAGTTGCCTACCTAACTTTAACGCATCAAGCTTGATTTCACTCATCCACGGCACACGGCAACGGCACCTTGCAGTTTGCATAGAAAAACAATCGTCATCACCATCAAGCCAACTGTCGTCGTGCGCTTTTTTCACCAGTGTTCCAAAAGTCCAAGTTTCTCACCGTGATATTTTCCAATCATCCTAAACCTTTCGTACGAAGCGTTTTAAGCGTGAAATTTACCTTTAAGGTGGCACAAACGCATTGGTTGTCACGAAACGCGGGCCATCGCAGAGTAAGTTGAACTCCATGCATCCCGCGGGTTTGTCGGCAAGTGTCATAACAGGTAGCATGGTCTGGCACCGCGCTAACACTGAAAGTGGATTCGCTTCCGTTAAAAGAGTACCCAGTCAATTTAGCGAGCTCCGTAAAACAAAGGAAAAACGGAGGGCAGTTTAACTGCGCGAGTAGCAAAAGCTCGTCCGCACCTTGTGGGGACGAGTTTACAGTCCATAGTTTCGGTTCATTGTCGCGCCAACGCTGGCTCAAAACTTCAGGCGTGCCGGACAACAAAACTTTCCGATCTGGGGCAAGAGTGTCTCGCAAGCTATTTTAAAACGTCAGTGTACTGTGGGGTTTGCACGCACGGACAAGTTTCGTTAGAAGCATTAAGCAAGCGTAGCACCTGCTTCATTTAAGCCTTGTCTTTGTGTTGGCGGGCAAGGGGTGCCTTTTTAAAAGTGCGGTTCCCTTCTGATAGTTTATTTTTTGTTTATAACTACAATTTCTTTATGTTTTGAAAGCGTTGGAATGTTGTAGTTTTTTTGACGTGCCGAATCGGATTCAACCATTAGGCGAAAATATTGCTTGGCGTGGACCAAAGGAAACCGTGCTCCTCGTTTGCTTCGACTGGTTTATCGCGTAGTTATTTCGTACAGTCGCAGGACGCAAACGCATGAAATCGTAAGGTGAAGCCTCATTACGCGCCGTTTCACTTACACAGGGTTCGCGCTAGATCTTGAAAACCCTTGAATTAGAAAACGGCATTTTCCAGATCTTGAAAGCCTTGGAATTTCTTGTGGTACTTGCAAACCCTTAAAGGGCCCTGCAATGGCTTTTTTACTAATTTTTAATTTGCACCAAACCTGAGCGCACTGAACGTAGTAACTTAATGACACTTTTCTTTTCTCGAATTTCGATTTATTTTAGAAGTTATAGGCGAATTAAAATTACAAAAACAAGCAAAAAATAACCTCCTTCATGACGTCCTTGGTTGCTTGAGTGGCCGCGAACTAGACGAGGGGTGGTGAGCTGAGCGAGCGCTCACGGCTGCCGTACTCCGTGTCGACGGCGCGAGAGGGCGCCACTAAAGCGTGTTCTGGATAGGCTGTATGTAGCGGGCAGCTAGAGCGGCTCTCATTGCATTTGCTGCGCGATTAAACACAAATTCGGCATGACACTTCATTGGCCACAAACGACAGCAAACACGGGGTAAAGATCAGTTCAGAATGGGAGCCACTTCGCGCTGCCATACCGCGAAACGGCCAAACCGCAAGACAAAGCTGCTCACCGAAGGCCTTGGGAACGCTCAGAGCCGGCCGGGTCCTTCGGTCCCTACGGCCGCAGCGCCGCCGCGTACATCCGGGACCTTTCCGTGTCGGCGCCTGATCCCACTACTCTTTTCTAGTAGGCGCCGCCTTTTCCACCGATTGGTGGCGGGTATGTCGACGGATCATTTCTTGTTTCCGTACTTTATAAACTGCATTTGTTTCTTTTCTGATCTCAAATACTGAACAAAAACTACTTTTATAAATAATTGAAACGGTTCGCGCCACTTATATTTTGTATTTCGACTAAAAAGAAGCTTTTAGCGGCTCTGACCAGTAGTAAGCCCAGGACCTAAGACGTCACATTACGCGCGCTTTCGGTACCGCGGGTCGCCCCGTCGGTGGAGGAGGTTTCCGCGTCGTCCGGTTAAAATATGACGCACTGATATTTAGTGACTCTCTCCGTGCCCGCTGGCTTGCCCGAACCCCAAGAGACGTGGAAACCGCAAAAAGGTAGACGCTTAATTATGATTGCAGGGCCCCTTTAAACTTCCCAATAATAGGCAGTTTTTTTTTTTCTTGGATGAACTTTTTCTGATATTAAAATACATAACTTTTTTCTTACGTGTATGTTAACATAAATTTTTAAATTTCAATGAGGAAGTTTTTTATGTGGCACATTTAGACACATTAGTGGATGCTTGTTAAGCGCCTGGCCACAATGGTAGCAGTCCCGGTAATTCTGTATCCGGTCTCGCCTGTCCGTCATCTTGCGATCTTGCCCCTTGTTTGCCTTGTTTTCTTGCATACTGTTTGCTAGCTACTCCCGCTTTGTTTGTTCCACGTTTGTTTTACGCTGCACATGGTGAACGTAGTTTCAATTGTGTGCGATGCCCAAGAAGTGCAACTTTTCAACTGTCGTGGCTGGGTCACGACGACTATAGACACCAACAAAGCATATGCAACAAATGACATCACTCTACATTTTCGCCGTTTCCTTAGGCTGTTCGGCTTGACATTGTCAAGTCTAACAGCCTAAGGAAAACAAAGATGCAAGAACCTGCAAACATCCACCAGGAAATCAAGGAAACGCTGCAGTAGCTCTACTGAACCCTCTACTACAGGGGTGAAACGGCTGCGCTGCATTTTGCGCGATGACGCATTAGTCTGCGACATCCTGCAGAAACTGTGCCCCAGCCAATACCTCGCGTCATTATGCACCAAATCGCAAAACGTGCGCTAAAAAAATGGTATTTTGCCTTGGTTTCGGTTTTATCGACTCGATTGGCAACAATGAGCACGTTTAGCGTGGTCGGCCTTGCAATCTTTTGTTCTGTTTATTCTCCCTGTATCCCAAGTCAGAAGCACGGAAAAACTCGGGGGGTGGATTAAAGTGCTACACCTGCGACTGGATTGTTATTCTTCAACCATAGGCGGTTAAGCAAGTCGGCCGAGGTGAGGTCGAGTCGTTAAAGGGGGGTGCAACGTCTCCGGACTTCGGTCAAGATTTGTGGAAGTTGCCCTCTGGCTTGCTTCTGAAGTAAGAACAGAAAACCGATTTCGCATCGCGTTGTCCTAGTTGTTGCGTAAACAAAAAAAAAAAGTATTGGCATTTTGGGCACCCCTTCAACTCACTCCCAGTCTTCAGGGTAACACCTGGTCGCACTCCCCAATGACGTCATTCGGAGTGCCGTGTAGGAATTCCCGAGTGCTATCTCGGAGGGCGCCTTCCTCTCCCTTCTCTGCTGACATTAGCGGGCGTTGGGCTGCAGCTTAGAGCCGAGCGAGGTCACAAAATCTTTTCGCCGTAGTTCCTTCGGCTGCCACTTGGGGCTGCAAGTGCGGGAAAGGAGCTCGCAGTGATGTGATTGCTGCGCCAATCGCACCAAACTGCGCCAAGGGGCTAACCCTGCTACATCCTGCCACATTTCGCCAAAATATGGGCAATCTGCGCCAAGCCTGCGCCAAAGGACCATTTTAGGTCGCCTTTCAAAACCGAAACTAAACTGAGTTCTGTAATTGAGCAGACGTGTGTTATGTAAGCACAAGCGGCCGCCTGACACAAAGTACCGTGCATCAATTGTCCACCCGGCTTTGCATGGGTTTCCCGGCGTCTCGCGTTTCGCGCTCTCGCTCTCTCTTTTTTTTTATATTTTCAGCGATAAGACGACGGATGTGTGAGAAGACGCTCCCGGCCGCTACCGTGCCGGGTACCAGCCATTCCCGTCATGCTGTGAAACGAAACCACGTTTTTGCACGGCTGGAGTTACTTTGTGGGCTGAAGCAACGGCCTTGGGAAAACTATATTTGGTCACTGCCTTTCAGTCACCGTGGTCGCGCGACGTCGAATGTTTGCCATCCCCACATCACTGCACAGATGGTACTTTCTAAGAATTAAAACTAAGTGCCGCCGCATGTTCATCAACATTCCTGTTCTTGTTTAAACCATACGTTACTACAAAAATCCATCTTTAGCTCAAGACTGCTCGGTCAAAGTATTAAGTATCTAGATTCCACTCTCGGTGGGCCTTCTTTCGAGAGGGACCTAGGTGCGGCGAAAAATACTGCCGTGAAAGAAAGCTGGTGAAGAGAAGTGAGCTAAAGAAAGAAGGCAATGTCTGCAGCAGAACCCGTACAGCGTGCTTGTTTCAGTCTCGAGATCAGTTGTTGAGACAAAGCGCTCCAGAGACTTTTTGGGGGTGGCTCGCAATCGCTTGCATCTGATGCACTCAGGTTCTTTATTTTTGTGTGTTTGCTTGTACTCTGTTTGCCGGCCTGCCAAGCACCTTCGCCATTGGACTGTTTTTGTCGCATGCTCGAAGGGATTTCATTTTGTGTACAGTTTTGGGGATGAGTTAGCGAAACGGAGCTGAGGGGCATGGTTTCGGTTTCGATCGGACAGCACGTTGTCTGCGCT
>JAZHYW010035973.1:0-15874 GCA_037355805.1 Ixodes ricinus | reverse complement strand
TTCTTTTTTTCAGAGCTCGATATTTACCCAACACAAGGCTTGTGAACAGGATGCTTTACGTCATCTTCCTCGATCGAGCACGGAGGACTGATTAGACACGAGTGCTGCGTCAACCTTGGAACTTTAGAACGCAAGCCCCAACCTGGCGCTTATGCCACTCCGGCGATTTCGCTGGAATGCTTCAATGAAATCTATGCACTCGATATTCTACAGAAACCTCTTTCTGACAGGTGTCCAGTATGTTATCATCATAGCAGACTTTCACGCTGACTTAAAAAACGGACACCGAAGAGAGCGGACGACACCTAAATTACGCAATGTACGCGTTCGAAATTGTAACGCACTCTACAAAGCCTATAGAAACAATACAGGATTCAGTCCAATTGTCATCGCGTATCGCTATTATCGTTTACAAGCTGAGACCATTTACAAGCTGGAACAGCCCAATTGAAAATTTCTGGCCGGCTAAATAGTTCAGAGGTTTCCGTGACCGCCGTTCCCGTACATTCGACGATGCTTTTTCGATCGGGAACGACTGCCGGTGAGTGCGACTGGCACATGATTATAAATAGCACACACATTAGGTCATCCTTAGTTCTAATTAACCCTACCTCTGGCGCGTCATCGAGCTTCCAGCTTTTGCCGGCACCCCGACACCACGGCCCACCACCACCGGCTTGTTAGGTCGATAGGCCTATCGAGAATCGAGGGCGCATCCTCGCAGCAGTCCGCGTCCACGCACACAATCGCCCAGTCAAGCGCACGAACGTTAAATACACACACCAACACGGGAACACGACAACAGCACACGACACACGGCAAGAACGACAGGTTCAGATCCCAGAAACCAGCATCTCGCACACTCTGACCGGCCCCAACGAACCCGCCAACCGGATTCCCGAATGAGGCATTCGCGCGAGGGCTTCTGGGATAGCCTGCGTCGGCGGCGCCGACGTCCAACGTTGAACGTAGAGCATGTCCAAGTCCGTCGCAAGCTACGACGTCGCGCGTCGAGCTGCTCAGCGCAGCGCCGCGTTCAATTTGACGTTGGAGTATAGACACCCCGTTCGCAGACAGCGTCAGCGAGCGTGAACGAGCGCTTGCGCTCGTTGAAGTTACGACGGAGTATAAACAGCCCTTTAGGCTGCGACATCTGAGCGCTGCGTCAGAGACGCACAAACATATAATTCACACAATGGCTTTACAAAAAAAAGAAACATGGATAAAAAGTGAGGAGCATTACGTCCTATTTTTGTCCCTGTGTTTTGGGCTGAAAGCCTCAGTATGAATCCGAACCACAACTTGCACTTTTAATAGAAATAATTCATGTTGACCTTATGAGTTTATTTCTCAACGTAGCTGCTATGGGCACGGCGGTTTAAATTCCCACCCCCAAATATAGAAACGAAACGATCCAGCTGTCATACTTAACCTAACAATAAGCATTTTAACATCCCTACTCCGCAGCATATTAACAATAGAATTATATAACTGAAAAAATATCGATTTATTAGGATTAGGATTTAATCAATTTATCAGCCATGATCTTTTGCGAATGTTCTCGGTTTCCACGAGCAGCTAGAAGCTCAACCCGAGCAGATCACCGATGCTTACCCCGCAAAGCAACCTGGTTTGCAAAGCAGTCCGCGTAAGAGCCTGTCTGTCCGCCATTGCTTGATCAGATATACTCTGAGCATCTACTGGACACGACCGCTGCGTCAGCAGTCGGCGAGGACTCGGATCCAATCACGTGCTTCGTGTCCAAGCAATGGCGACCGCCAATGTTGCTAGACGAACTTTTTTAAGGGTATATTACCATTATCGCGGACTTTGTGCCTAAACTGTATTTTGTATTTTCTTATTGTCATTTTCTTTTCCTGCTCTCCTAATCTGTAGTGCCTTCGGGCCCCGAGGGAACAATATATAAAAATGAATTGAGGTGAAAGACGGTGACAGACGATCGAGAAAAAAACAACGCACTGATATAACAGACCTTTTCCCGACGACGAAGGGTGCAGATGCGGTTAACCCTCTATGGACAGCTACCAGAACGAAGAGGATGTATGATAATATTTTTGTGCTGTTGTTTAGATTATGGGCTTTCATATATATATATAAAAGAATTGTAGTTGTAAATTCTTTTAGAGAAACAATATTTGGAAATGTTACCAATTCGTCACATCAGGCATGCAACAAACTATTTATTTCTTAACGCTCGAAATTATTTTCAACTGTATTTTCAGTTGTAATCTGCGTGAACTCTACTTATAATAATACTATCGTTTATTTTCACCCCAAAGGAGTTTGGAGATCAGGGAAAAGGGCTGCAGTTGCAGCTTGACAGACCCCTGCCCCCAATACTTGACATAGAGTACAGTATAAAATTCAAACTAAATAATCACTCAAAGCATAACAGAACATTTAAAGTCTTACCAACGAAGAGGTGAAGTAATAATAATACAGACATAAACGCACAATATATATACCGGGTCAAGTACTTCGCATGTAGTCTAGTTGAAGCCTTCAAACAGGTGTGTCAACAATGTTTCAGTCGATGCATATTATCAACTTCTCGTCTACTTGGTGTGAAAAGTAAGAAAACAATACTTGTGCTTGTCCAGGCACAGATGGACGTCACACTTCTGGCATTCAACTACCGGGCTTCCCTTGCATTTAGGCATCTTGCAGTGACCTCTTCTTCCGGACACCAGTGGGCAATGTCCCATTTCATCCTTCCGGACTGCCTCTTGGGGGATTTGCTCCGAAGTATGTCTCACCTTATTTTGTTCTTGTACCAAGCTGCTTCCACCGAACCTGAGCTCCAGCCTCTTTTTTTTTCTGGTTGATATTCCTTGCTGGTAGAGAGCTTCTGCCACGGACATTTTGAAATCAAGAAGAGACTGTTGAGTTCTTTGGGGTACAAGGAACTGGTCACAGTCGCGCCTATAAAGCAGCCAGGCTGCGACTGTTGCCAGGTCCACAAAGTGGAAGAGCCTCAAGTAATGCTTCTTCGAGCGGAGAGAAACACGGTACCGTGCGATAAGGGAATCCAGCAGAGTCGACGCCGCCCATAAATTTGTACCCCATCACCATGGAAGGGCATTCCACGTCAACCTCTTTCTTTGTCTTCTTATACCATCGCTTCAGCGTTGAAACAGGCTCTGCTGATGCAAATTATGACACCAACACAACAGGCCGGTTATCGTGCCACTTTACGACCTGAAGTTGTTGCCCATCAACCTCACACTCTCTTTCCACAAACGAACCTCTGCCACGTTCCTTCATGTTTTTGTCCGTCGGAAATTTGGCAGCCTTGCAGTCGGTTTGGGCGCACTGCGCCCAAGCAATAAATATCCCTTTTTCTAAGCTCTCCAATGAGCTGCAGCGAGATAAACCAGTTGTCAAAATAAAGCAGGTTATGTTTACCTGCTGGTATGACGTCTGATAAGCGGAGCACGATGTTTGAGCTCGCACCAAGATCCAGATGACCTTCCGCCTTTTCAATCTTCCCGGTATACACTTCTATATTATGAACGATACCCTTCACATCGCTTAGGACGAACAACTTGTAACCCCATTTGTGCGGCTTACTTGGCAGGTATTTTTTCAAGCTTGAAACACCTTGAAGGGGACCATCTGCTCGTCCAGCGAAAGCATGTGGTCCATAGGGATTCTGGCAAAACTCTCCTTCAGAAGGTCGATAACAAGCCTCACGTTGCAGAGCTTGTCTTTTGAAGGACACACTGAGTTGTCGTTGAAGTGTAGGCTGGACGTGATCTGCTACCAGCGATCTCTGCTCATGACATTTGATACCTGTGGCACATTCACCGAAGCTGACCAATAAAGTCGCGAGCGGGGCAGTACAATGATGGACATGTACATGCACGTTCCGAGAAACTGCTCTAGCTCCGGCTGAAAAATGCTTACTGGCTTAGTAGGATTTTTCTGCACCGCATACAGGTTCGACTGGTCAACTATTTGCTGAAGCAGGTCATCGTTGAAAAAGTCACGGAAGTAGTCTCTCGGCTCCTTGATCGATGTAGCTGAGGGTAAAGAGCCTTGCCAGTCCGGAGCATCCCGTTGGCTATTGCCTGTGAGTACCTTCCACAGTTGTCAATGTGGTTTTGGGGCTCTTTAGACTGAGTACTTCTAAGTGCTCATCATCCGATGAAGTTGCGGCGTCTGAAAAAAAAAAAAAACAACATTGCATTGGTATCTGAAGTGGCAAACCAGAAGAGCAGTTTCATTCTTCACTTATTCTTGTTTTACTATAGGTGGCTACAGTAGAATCAATTTACACAAAAGATACCAACATTCGCACATGCCACAAGCATTATTTTATGTGAGTGAAAGGGCCGGAAAACCGTGAAAAGGCAAACCTCCTTCACTTTCGCTTTAAACTTCCTTTACCGGAATATAGTCAGCATCGTCGTCACAATCATCAAGGAACTCGTGGTCACGGTCACCTCCAGCCGGACGAGCGAGACAATCCCTGTCCTTCCTACGACTCCCGTAAAATGATCATGTATCCATGCTAGGGTAAAAAAATATATTGTCCCATGAATGCCTGTGTTACGTTTCGAAAACGTAACACTAGATTGAAAACTAATACATCTATAGGGTCATTAAACATGTTATGGAAACCCTGAGGAGTTACATTAGATCTCCAAACAAACTAATAACCCACGAATGACTCTTCAATAAGGTATACCCGCCCGCATACGCCGAGAAACTTACCTGATCTCAGTCAGCGGAACTGATGAACGCGCGCCAAAAGTGTTGTTGTCCTTGAGATTGAAAGAGACGTCAAGAGATGGCGCTAGTCGTAATCGACGTCCAGAGCCGTATATTAGGAGAGTTTGGACAATAGGCGGAGCAGAGGCCGCCGCCAGCGCCGAATATTCCCCCCACGCTTAGAGCGTAAACTAAATTTGTGACACAGCGTCGACCAATCAGGAGACCTCTACTCCATCTCACAAATGTCTGCAGTGAAGACAAAGGCACAGGCGCGTGAGCCTAGCTCAGCGAAACGCTTTTGTTTGTACGAGACCTCGTGCATAGGAGGCACTTTCCAAAGCCACGCGCTCGTGCCCACGCCTTTGTCTGCACTGCTAGAACAGCGTCCTGAGACTGGCTGAAAGAAAGCAGTGCAAAGGGTGGGGTGCGCGAGCGTCTTGAGACGCGGAGTCCCGCTCGGCACGGCTCAAATTATACTTCGTTTCACTTTATCTGCGAGCGAAGCCAAAGCTAGAAGCGCGAGACCAGCGCTTTTTGCATTTCTCCCCAGCTCGCGCGCTCGAGCAAAGCCTGAACGCGCGGAGCTTCCGTGCTCGCGCTTCCAGTTTTGCCTTCGCTCGCACATAAGGTGAAACGAAGTATAGTCGTGTCACAAATTTAGAGCACACGACCACCGCTAGGGGCTGTTTCGCGGCCTGTGGTTGGCCCCGAGATGCTCGCCTATTCAAACCAATGTATGGCCAAACTCTCTCAATAAACGGCTCTGTCGACGTCTAGAGTAACTGTATAGGCTCTGCTTGCAGAGCAGAGTATCGCGTTCCTTTCCTTTCGCCGCCATTTCCGTATTGGCGGAGGAATGGTCACGTGGGCAGAACTGGAGCCGACCTTCGTGCGGGAAAGCGGCCTTCCAGAGCGCCGCGTTTCGGGGGGAACGTATTTTCCGCTTTGCGTTCGCAAAATATAGATCCTACTCCAAATTCGAACGAATCGAAAGCTTCCTAAGTCATTGACCATTATGTGTATCAACTGGGTACAGTACAAGCCCGTTTTTTATAACGCGAGCGATGTTTTGGGACATTCGTTTTCAAGGTTTGTGAAGCAGACGACACGGAGGACGATCGCGTTGCTCGCGTCTGCGGCTCTCGCGGAGTGATACGCGACCAGGCACATCCGGCCAACTTGGCGGTTCGGCGAGCTCTCGTTTGAAAGCAGTGGGGACTGCGTTTTCGTTAGCCGCTGCGTCGTTTACCGCATTGACTCTTTGCATGCGCGTAGAGAAGAGCCCCGTGAAAATGACAGGCCGTAGCGTTACCAAGTGCACAAATGGCGCGGACAGCGGCAGGAGACTATTGCACCGGATTCTGACGGCGAGACGCGATGTGAGACGCCGCCTTTTTCGTAGGAAGGAGGTCGTGCTTAATCATTGTCCGCCCTTGCAATACCCCAAAAGATTTCTGCAGGCAGTTGTGTGCCAGATAAACATGTTTTAGAGACCGTTAGTGCTGTGCCTGTTCGCTGAATTTCTTCAATGGACAATGTCGGTGAGTAGTAAAATAGTTTAATAAGTTCAGCAAGATGTTCAGAATAGAAGACCGCGAGATGTGGGTTGGTGTCACACACTGAAAGTAGACAGGCTCTATCGCCCTATTCTCCGGGACGGAATATACTGGTCAATAGGAAAACGAAAGTGAATCTCGGCTTCATTCTGAGTTCCCTGCAACGAATTGGACTGCGTTTTCAAAAGACTTATCGCATTGAGAGTGGAACGTCGGTTGGACTTATTTAATATTGAGGCAGTTTGCACCTTGCCGCATCTCCCAAAATTTGGAGCACTGCGTCTAACATTTATTATTCACGATCCCCTAATGTTTGCGATTCCAGCGAATTCAAAATTTAGCCCAGCCTACAAGCATGCCGAAAATTCCGGTCTCCAAAAGCTCTCAATTCGGAGTGTCTCGAATCCGTGTAAATAGCAAAAACTTCGGATCAAAAAAGAAAAAAAAAGTATGCTATGTTAGCATGAAGGTACGGGCGCTGTACATTTCCTTAGATTCGCAATATAACTGCAGGACGCACGAGAGGTAAAGCACTGCTCCGTCTACCCATAAAATTAAATAAACTGTCTGCTGACAAAAACAAACAAACAAAAAAAAGTCACAGGCCGAGCGGTGGCCCCGCGCTTCGATTAAGAACAACAAGGAAAATAAGCAGGCCTGCGTTCTTTTTGCTTCTTGCCGATCGCTCGAAGGGGAGAAGGTCCTCTAAAGTTGGGCCAGGCAGCGGGCTCACGACGCTATCTGCGTCCCAGCAACAACGACTTAAAGGGACAATGAAGGCGATTTAATTTAATTTGTTTAAATTGTGTTTTTAGGCTTCTTGGGAACCTGGCATACTGCCTAAATTTTTATAGACATTTGTGACGCATATTTCTATACCTACGAAAGAACTGAAGAAACCGAAACTCAACTATCTGCGTTTCTCGTTTTTGGGCCTCCGAAAACGGAGGTGACGTACGGAGTGACGTCACATGTGAATTGTCGGTACCGGTAGCATTTAGGGCGTCGAGACTCTGGTTACCGCGGTGGGTTATAGCAGCGCGGTGGCGCGGTCGTTTCGCCGAATTTGTCAACATGGACGGCAATGCCGCTCTCGCGAGCGAGTTCGAGCTTCCGTTCGGTAACCGAACACCAACGGAACGGGAGTACGTGCGTGGCGGCCTCTGCTATCACCCGACGGAGACCGCACAGCCGGCAACGAGCGGCCCGCATGCCGAAGGACGGACGCCGGGGAGATTCCGAGGGAGAGCGGCAGCGATCTGGCCGTTCTGGCCGTCACAAGCGGCGCGTCAGCGACCAATCGCTGACGCGCGACGTCGCAAACGGCGCGCGTCAGCTCGTTTGGCGGGGCCAAGGCGCGCGACGTCACAAACGGCGCGACGCGCCGTTTGTGACGTCGCGCGTCTTGGCCCCGCATCGGTCACGCGAGCTCCGCTTCTCCTGGCTTCTCCCGCAACTCTCGGGGCGTCGCCCCAGTCGATCCCGGTGCAATTATTGCCGCGACTGTTTTATTGATTTGCGCGGCACACAAGCGCCGGTTTCGGCTGAAATTTGGGCAACGTGGCCTGAGACGTGCCTGGAACCCAGTTCAATCGCCAAAAGATGTCCTAAATTGCCTTCATTGTCCCTTTAACGACTTCACATCGCCGCGACCCGCGACCGCGAAGACCCGCGGGTGCATAGCGCCGCGAGGGTGCGCTTTTTGCAATCGAAGAGGGAAACAGGAAACGACGGGACAACGATCACGGCGCGTGCACAGCTCGTCGCCGCACGCCGCACTTTTTCCTTCCGCGGCGCGCCGCAGCGCACGCCGCCTCGCGTCTACGCCCTTCAGTGCCCCTGCAAAAAACCGACCGTGGCTTCCCCGCAACGCTTGGCTCCAGAATGGCACCATTGCGGTACTCTGCTCCGCAAGCCGGAGCATATGCAGTTACTCTATCGACGTCTAGGTAGGGATGCCGCGGGCTACTGCGATCGCAGTTTCGATGATCGAGATCAAGGGTTCGAAAGGTTCGAAAGATTTCGAATTTTCGAGGCTTTCTATATAATGGCGCTTCGACGGAAGTCAATTTTCAGGCTTGTTAAACTAAGAAGGTCGGACGCTTTTTCGAACCGTCAGAACTTGTTACGCTAAGAAATTCGATCCTTTTCGAACTTTCGAACTTATCCGCTGCAAAATTGATGCTTGTCAAACTTTCGACCTTGATGGACCAAAAAATTCGATGATTTTCAGACTTTCGACTTATTTGCACTAAGAAGTTCGAAGCTTTTCGAACTTCCGACCTTCTACGCTAAGGAATTCGATCAATTTTCGAACTTTCGACCTTATTTATAAAGAGAATTCGAAAAAGTTTCGAACTTTCGAATCCTGAAAAATCAAAAGTTCTACGAACTTCGAACTTTTAGGGTAAAAGTTCGACGTTCGTCGAACTCGAAAGACCGGCGGACGGTTTCATTTGAATTCAAGTAGTGAGGTACATTCGTAATTTCTTTTTCTATAGAATTTTTTACATGCGGTGCTGCGTTCCTTGCGAAAGACGATGCGGTTTATTTAAATGTTCTGGCATGCTTAATTTTAAATAAATAAATTTTCGAAGAAGCGAGGAAGGACGATGCGGTTTTTGTGACGACTGTGTCGTTTGTGCCATATTTGAAGCGCCTATAGCCGAAGCTATTTATGGTAGAGATGTTTGAACTTATTCAAGAATGACCTGGTTTCGCAAGTAAATGTCCTAAACATGTGATTATCGTTATTCAGGCGAGTTTAGAAATGCCCTAAATTTCTTGAGATGTTTCAATGATTAATTACGCCCTAAGCTTGGTATTTTGAGGAGTATCGCACTTTAAATTAACTTACCACAGACAGTACATATCATTTCTATCTGCAGAATACAAAATAATGTATTTATTGTTTCTTCGCATTAAGGAATAAATTAACTCATGGAAGAATATTTCTAATATTGTTAAAAAAAACTTTTTTTTTCGCTTCACGTTCCTGAGGACGTGTTTCTTATCCTGTACACATTTTGGTAGGGAGAAACTTGTTTCGAAGTTCTGAGCCTCTGAATATGCAGAATACAACTACTGCGGCAAATTCCTGGTAGTTTTTTTTTCTTTTTCTCAGCCTTTTATTCCCGCATTTATTGGTATGCTTTTTTTATTTTTTTATTAATGTCACAGTTATTCAGGTCGAAAAGGCATAGCTTTGAGCTTCGCGAACCTCTAAGCATGTGACAAATAGTGCCTTCTGACAACGAGTTTCCGACAATGACCATCTACGCGATCTTTTATGCAGTGAAGAGCGACAGTAGCTATACATATGCATAAATAATTTCAGATTAAAATAAGTTCGGACCACGCTGTTTTCCCCGTATTCTTTTCTTTAACAGTCCGAAATATCCGGAAGGGGAAAAAGGGGACTGGATTAACCCCCCCCCCCCTTTTTCCTCTTCCGGCGCCACTTGTATGGTAGACACGCTCCTCGACCTCGAGTTGTGTGCGGCTTCTAGTGCTTTTTGCGAGGCGATTCCTCCCGTCCCGGAAAATAAAGCCTCCAGGACAATTACAAACTTAACACACTATATGCCAGCGTCACTCGGGCGGCGTTCGATCGGATTACTACCAGCGTGCAAGGCGTGGAGGTAGTTTGCCAGGTCGCTTCAAATTTTTCTGAGCCTCAACCTCCTGCCCGCGCCTGGCCGTTTCGAACTGGATGAGTATCGTAAAACAGTGCGTTCGTGTGATCACTACCGCGTGATGCACGTTAAAGAACACCCCCCCGGCTGGCGGTAACAATTACTGATCTATGGTCACACGTCACTCTGCACTGGCAAATATTCCAGCACATCCGGGACACTCGTTGTCTCATATAATTGCCTGACCAACTTCCCGGAGTCTAAATATCACACCCTAGCTTTTCTAAACCTGATTTCGTGAAAACCAGTGAGTCGTGAAAACGTTATTTGAAACTGATACTGTGGAGGAACATGAAAACCGGACTTCGAACTTTAAAAACTTAGACTTAAAAAATCAAAATCTTCGAATTTTTTTTTTGAGTTTAGCGTTAAAAAGGAATCGAAATTTTCGAACTTTCGAACTTTATGTGAGAAAGAAATTCGAAACCTTCGATTTTCAGACTTTATAGGGAGTTTTAGCAGGTCGTTTTTCAGAGCACACGGTTCCGAAATCACGGAGACGAGTACAGCTGGTCCGTCCGCGTGAAACCGTACGCGTGAAATCCTGACATACTTTGGCGAATCGTGAAAGTTGCGCGACCGTGTAAACGATGATGGTGATAGTGCTTAACGGTGGCGCCATCTTCGTGAACATGAAACATTTTGCAACGTGTAAATCCGTGGCGGACACCGTGGTGGCGGCTCGTGTTTCGGCGTACGACTGATGTAAACAAGACAGCCGATGTAACACTTACCGGTCAGACTTCAAGAATGCGAAGCTAGATGGAGTAAAAAGTATCTAAACGACCGTAAAGGGTATGTGGTGTGTATCCGTCATCCTGAACTTGAACGATCGTTCACGTTGGTGCCGTCAGAACCAAATCCACTTCGTCTGCTCGCGGCCGCCACAACAGCTAGTCTGCCCCGCAGATCGCAAAAATTTACTAGCATACTGGTTTACAGCATTCACGATCACCTGCATTGTGGGCAGTCCTCGAAATGATTTGGTTCAACCTCTCAGATAGACAGACTAACAGGACGGCCAAATCTCCTCCCGCTGTCCTAAGCTAACGCTCGGCTGGGTCGGCGAAGGCAGTCGCCGAACCGACCGCCATCTTTTTTGCCAGAGTCGTGAACGGTGCTGGCTGAGTTGCGGTGACGACTCCAGCGGCTGGAATGGGAGAACGAACGAGGAAGAACCCATAGAGTAATATAGTAAACGTAAAGAGAGGACACTCAAGCCGATTCGCGGCCCAGATAGTGCGTTTAATGCCCTCCGCTACGTGGCGCTTTTCTGTTTTTGGTTAATATTAATTAGAGCTCTCTCTCCCAGAAGTATTTATTTTTTAAATTGTTATGCTTTAGAATTATTTAAAGTACTTAAAACGACTAAATAGTGTTAATCAAATACGTCACAAAAACCACGTGATGAATGGCGCCTGCCATGGCCTGCCTGCCTGCACGTCGTCGCCTCTGCATCATTCTGCATGGCCTCTGCCCGTCCGTGCCGTGCGTGCCGTCCGTCTGTGCTTTCTGCTGCATCATATTCGGTCGACTTTGCATCAATCAAGGTGACGCATGACCGCCCGCGTCCTCGCATGCTCGGCGGGAATTTGTGGAGCCGATCGGTTTGAGTTAGTGCTGTTGTTTCCGCCGGGCTGTCGGGCTGCTCTTGATTGTGTGGGCATCTTGATTTTCGATGAGATTGTTTTAAAAAGAACTTAACTCACGACCCTGCACGCAACATTGTCCATAGATTTACAGATGACGGTGTTGAACGTATCTCTAACATTGCAGATAGAGCCTTGGTTGTTGTGCTTTCTGGAATTTTCAGGAGGTGAGGTGGGCTTAGCCCCTTGCATACACTGTTGGGCAGGCACGTAGCCAGGATTTTGTTTCGGGGGTAGAAGGGGGGGGGGGGCGCTTATGACAAAATGCTTTATGAGGGGGAGGGGGAGAGGAGGCCCCAGCAAAATAAAGGATTGCGGGGGGGGGGCATGTCCGCCCCCCCCCCTTCGGCTACTTGCCTGCTGTTTTGCACACTCCAACAACGTCTTCTGTTAAACGCAGTCTCCTCAGTTCTCTTATTCGGGAGCTAAAGACTGTTGGCTTCACAGTAAAGGCAGCGGTCTGTGATTAGGGGGCTTCAAACGTAAGCTTGGTCAACCAACGGTGTGTGTGTTGATAAGCCTTTTTTTTTCAAGTTGGCAACGAACACGTTTACTTTATCTTAGATGTTCCGCACCTCCCCAAAACAACCAAGAGCAATCTCCAAGCACAGAAACTTTGCATTGGAAATGAGGTCATTGAGTCGTCCCATATTGTTGAACTTTATCGTTCTACCCGTGAGATGAGCTTGCAATTGGCTCCGAAACTTATACTCTGTCTCAGGAGTTGTGTGCAGCAAAGGCAAAGGCATTGGCGCGGGCACATGGCTTTCAGATGTGCTTTCTTTTCGCGAGTGCTCGTGAAAGGAAAGCAAATATAAAAGCCAGGCCCTCGCGCCTGTGCTTTTGCCTCTGCTGCACGCAACTCATGAGATGCAGCACACTGAGAGACATTTTTCAAGAACCTTTCAGTAACATGGAAGTAAATCGTGCAGCACAGGTACTGAGTGCCTCACTCTTTCTTGCAATCATATTTCTTGTTTATGCCAAGGAGCTTCGTGAGGCAGCCATGGCTGTAGCCTATTTCTCTGATAGGATGTACATACTTTTTGATTGTCTGAATAGCTCACAATTCAAGAAGACAGGGCAGAAGTTGCGTCATGCCATTCTGAAGGGAGAATCTGAAATACTCGATTTTCTTCACCAGCAACTCGGATGGATTTCAGCATGGCAGTTCCAAAGTAGGAGACAGCCACCGCCATCATAGGATGGCAAGTTACTATAAAAAGTGTCCTCATGCTCTGAAATGAGCTTTCAAACAGCCATGACTTTAAGTTCTTACTTACATGACGCCTGCAGCAAGACCCACTTGAAAAACCTATTGTAGCTATATACGACAAATGCTGGGCTGCAACACAAACCCGAAACTCCATCAGTTCACCGGACTAAAACACATAGTGATAAAGAAACTGTTCAAACTGTCGAACAATGGAAACGTAGAGGATGACAAGGCTGACCTCTTCAAGGAGCTGCCAATACCTTCGCATTATGGAAGTTCAATTTCAGACAATGTGGGATGTCTTCCAATCGATAACTTCCCGCCACTAGAGGATATGTCTGAGCTGGCATCAGACATCAGATCTAAGTTAATTGATGACTCGTCCACTTATTACGTGTGGGGCTATTTGATCAAGCTTGTGCTTGAACACACTACCCACAGCTTGGCTGTTCTCAGCTGCTATGGGATGAATCTGATAACTTGACCAGGCCTCACCAGTGCTTTCTTGTGCTTGAAGCATACCACGTGCCAGGAAAGCTCTTCGGGAACTTAGTAGTGCGATCACAGGCTGCCTTTAATTTCATTCAGTAACTAGAAAATCACTTTCTTCCAATAATAGAGAGTGTGGCACATCCTCGAGGAGTCTATGCCGCCTTGTATCGCACACTTTGAGGTCTGGGTGGTTTTAGCAGAGGAGCGCCACAAACAGTTTATAAAAATGTTTTGCAGAATACGCGCTTGAATTGGCATGTTCGATTACTTAACCGGAATTTGAACAAAGTTCGGTTGCACTCTTCAGTGGCTGGTAAGCAACTAGACAGGTTTAACTGTTAATAGTGTATTAACGGAGGCGGTTGCCAAACCAAAAATAGAAAACGCTTATCAATTGGGCGGTGCTGCTTGCACTCCAAACATTTGTTTCCCCTTTTTCCAGCAAATGTGTATCACGGCTCACGAACAAAAATATTTATTCACTTTCTACAGAGTTTCTATAAAAAATAGTGTATAGAGGCGAAAACTATTCGATAGAAAATGTATCCACTTGTATCCACTGCCCATAGTTTTTTAGCCGCTTTTTCTGAAGCCATTCTTCTTTCCTGAACAATTTCGGGGAATGTTTAGGGACGTTGAATCTTGTCAGATTTCGAATAGAGCTCTCATTGTTTGGTAATAGCTTGCCCGCAGTGAGTTTGAGGCTATGCAAATTGGGGAGTTTTATATTAGCCGGAAATTGGGAATTTGTACTATGCGGTGTGTGCTTCGCACTCTTATTATACTCTTATGACTGGTAATGATAGCGATGTGTTATATATTTCTGTATTACTTCCCGTGCCCGAGTCGGCGTGAAAGTGAATGGATCATTCAGCATGTTCTCTGTGGAAAGTTTTTGTTAACTTGGTTCTGCTAACAATCTATTACGAAGTGTACGATATGCCGAACTCCTTCATATTAATTTATTTTTGTGAGTATCAGTTTCGTATAAAACATACAGAGCTTTTGAAGTAAATCATGTATACATGAATGTGGTCCAATAAAATGTTTTCGAACCACTTACTGTTGTTGACCCCAAAATGCTCCACCAGCCAGGAGTCTGTGGCGATTGTGTAACTTCGATGTGTTACCATAGGAAAAGAACAAGAAATACACCTCTGTTTTGTAAAGTAAATTGAAATATTGTGTGACACATTTTGCACGGATTCTGAAGTAAAATTTAAAATAAAAGTGCGTCAATATTAGAAAAAAAAACACAAAAAAAACAGCGGCTTCGGGAGTCGAGGAGCTCCCGAGAGCCGAGCGAGGAGCGAGGCGGGAAGGAAAGGAGAGAGAAGGGTACCGGAGAACAGGAGCAAAAACGCCAGAACCGAAACCGAAACTAACTTGACCGGAACCGGAATCAGATTATGCTTAATGCCGCCCGCTAGGAGCGCTGCCTGTCACCCGTCTATCTGGGCCGCTGGGGCCTATGGCAGTGTCCGCTCTACCTTGTGTATATTACTCTATATTCTTGCGCGAAACAATATCTTGTCTCATGCTAATGAGTAAAACAGCAGAAGAGCTACAAGCGCAGTCCTTCCTTACCACGTACATGGGGGGCACGTAAGTGGCTGTGACGTTAGGAGATAAAATGCTGCATTTGTGCTTATTTTGTTACCTCCTGAGCTCTAGCGATCACCTAATGGATACTCTGTTTCAGTGATTGATTTGTTTTGCTTTATCGCTCAGTCAAAGCCGTCGAAACTGCATTTGTGGCTGGGTTTTCTTATTAAAGCATCATCACGTCAGAACGTTCTGACGTGGGGCCGGCAGAAAACAGCTAGTGGGTGGAGTTGACCTCTTCTTTAATTTATTCAAGATACCAAGAATGTGATGCAATGGATCCCCTGTCTTTTTGGCGGCGCTTCATGCTGTTGTGGAAAAGTTTAGTGTGTTACTCACCAGATTTGACGAGTTGCTGTTGCTGTTTACACCATAACGATGGCTGTTTGTTAAATGTTTGAAGTGCGTGCTTTATTTGGTCTAATTTGAAGCCGAGGACATTGTATTATATAATTTGTATGTATCTGATGGTACGTGATAAATTAAATACAAGCATCTAAACAACATCTCTTCAAAGATACATGTATTAATATTACATTTTCATCATCTTGACAAACTCACTCGTCCTAGATCCCAGTTATTAGTAAAATGTACCATCTTAATTTTTCTGAATTCATTGTCCTTAATTTTCTGGTCACGTTGTGCACCAACTTGGCAGTAAATAATTTTAAATACTTCAGTAGAGCTGGGTGTTGGACTAGTTGGTTTTGGAACTTTGAATACATTTTAGCGCTCCAGAACAATGCGAGAATCAGGTACCACAATTTTGCTGGTATCTGATTTGTCTTTGTCCTTGTTTTGAGCGCTAAATATGTATTCAATTCTCTTCTACTTCTGTTGAAACATATCAAGTGATTCTATATTTTAAACCAGCCATATATCGCGGTGACTTAAGTCCTCCGAATCGAAAATAATTTCAGATCA
>JAZHYW010035969.1:0-11753 GCA_037355805.1 Ixodes ricinus | reverse complement strand
GTTGGCGTCTGCTTTTCGCTGTATTTCTTCGGTGAGTAACGAATTAAAGGTCTCCAAATTCAATCATTTTTTCGCTTAACTTTCAAAAACAGGAGTCAAAGCTTTAAATAAACACGAATGCTCTTTACATCTGTGATTGTGTGTTTAATATCGGTTGATAACAGAATATTTTGACAGTGACAGTAGTTTTCGTGCTCACATTTTGAGATAACGGAGCCATCGGGGGCCCCAAATCTCACCGAACGCGAGAAGGACTCTCTACTCGCTACATCGCTGAAGACAAAACATCATCGAGAATAAGTAGGCAGGTAAGATGACTACTGAAATCAAGTCATGCCTGAGACCGATGAAGTTCAAAACAGTGACGAACTCGCCACGGCAGCTGCGAAAATGCCCGGAAATCGTCGAATAGAAGTCGTCGAGAGCTTGCATCGACCGTACTCGTTGCTATCAGCAAGGTGACAGAACTGCACTGTACCGTCGTTGAACTGATTGTGTCAAACCCTTTGGTAATGGAACTACGTATATTTTGCTTTAGTGACAAAGAAAGAAGGTATAACTATCAATACATCAAAGCGATACTACTGGTAGATCCCTTGATGATCATACAAACTGTCAATTATTGAACACGCAAAGGTCGCCCAGAACCATTTTTTTTATTCCTGCTGATAGAGAACCAGAAGCTTGTTCGCGAGTGATAATAGGCAGATCTTGAGTTCATACAAATAGACGGCGGCAGACTTCGAAGTACGAAAACTCCCACTAGTACATCACATCGTGCCGACGAGAACGGTCGTCTCTTCGCATCACCTGCCCCAGCCTGCCCCAATACAGCGCTGAACGAATCTCGCATTGTAGTCGTTACGATTTGTCGTCGCCACGAATGAAAGATAGTAAAGCAAAACATTTCTAAAAGAGTAAAGCTATACGCACTCCGGAGTGCATTTCGGACGAGATGGCTATACGCACTCCGCCGAGAACTCATGCCCGTCGGGCCACCCTTTTCGAACGGCGCGTGTATCACTGGGGAGCGTGTTAACCCAGCCCCCGCCTGCGTTCACGCCGCTTCGCGGCGACAGTATTGGCTGCTAATTACAAAACGTAACCAGTACACGCCGCTTCGCGGCGTCCGGCCGGCAACCCAAGCCCCGCTGTCCCCGATCGCACCTCCGGAAAGGAAGTCCCATTTAATTCTGCGAAGTTTCGTCGACAACATTATCGCAAAAAAGAAATGTCGTAAACATCGCATTATGCCTCGATAAAACAAAAAAAAAAAATAAAAAGTACGCCCACCGCGGGATCGAACCCGCGTCCACTTGCGTACAAAGCGGACGCCTTAGCCCCTATGCTATGCCATCGCTGAAAAAGCTCGTTGTGACCATTCGTTTTATGCGAGTTTAGCGGAGTGCGTATAGCCATCTCGTCCGAAATGCACTCCGGAGTGCGTATAGTTTTACTCTTTCGAATTAGCACGATCACCAGAAAAGTTGCGGTTATAGAACGCAGTTTTCTGAAGTGAAGATTCTACTCGCGAGACAAGGAAAATTCACTGAAGGTTGTCTCAAAACTAAAGAAATTGAATTTTTGCAGTTTTATTATTTAAATGCACCGCAATCTGATGCAAACGGCAGAAGTGTCGACAATCAGCTGATGGCCGAGATCATGTACGGCTACTATTTCAACGCACCGATCGGATTAAAGGATATGCTTTGCAAGCAGAAATTAACAAGGTGTTAAATAGCAATACGTTACAGTTATGCGAAAATCAGTAAGTACATACGAACAAGCTCGTTGACAGAAAAACCAACGGGAAGACAGACGTGAGCCCCACAGCTCCGTGCGTATCTCGGTTAGGGCTAACACGCACTGAGAGTGGAGAGCCAACTTGAAAACAGGGGTCGATAAACACTTCACGAGACAATATTTTGCATCCTTGTCACAATCGAAGGCCATTCTGTCGAGACTCTCACGCTGTTGTGGCCTAAAACACTTTGTACAACCAATTTCGTCCACCGCGTCGACCGCCACAAACCAGCCGCCATGTTTATAATCCAGGATTAAGAAACAAGCAAAAGCAAAGCGCCCAATGTTGAGCGCTCAAGATAAGCGTAGTTTAGTGCTAGGTTTAGCGATAAGCGATTTTGGTGCAACCGAACGAAACCGAAACTTAGCTTAGGTTCCCGGCTAAGCTCCGCTTTTCGCTAAGCGGCGTTGGTGCAATCGGCCCTTAGAGTAGTTGACACAACGCTGACAGCGTGTACTTTAACGACGTACAATTTTAGCCCCCTTTTTGGGCTGCCTTTCCCTGTGACAAAGAAAATGTGTCGTCCAACACCAGGCTATTACAAGGCAGGTAACACAAGTCGAACTCATACTTCATTAGACGAATGAAGACTAGCTGCCGACGACGTGGTAAGTCTCCAATACCTTTTGAGCAATGACGATCAAAGGTCGATGGTCCGTTCCAAGTGGGAACTTGTGGCTATAAATAAAGTCATGCCACTTTTGACAGGTAAACGTGATTGCTAGAGCTTGTTCTTTGCACATACCTCACTTCACAGTCTGTCATCACTCTTAATGCGTGTGCTACTGGACGCTCTTCTGAATCATCCAGCTGTAGGATTGTGGCTCCTAGTCCGTACTGTGAAGTCTCAGCTGTCACATTCGTCTCTTTTTACAGATAAGCTGTTTATGGCTATACCCTGTTTTGTACTTAGTTTGCAACGCTGTCAAAGCTGCTGGCAGGAGCATGTGGCTTCATCTATGGTTTTGTTTTCGCGAGAACGTGTGCAAATGATGAACTAGATGAAGCCCCATGCTCGCGCCGGTAGCTTTGACATCATTGCAAACTAAGTATGAAACACTGGATTTTTTGTGTATAGTGACTAAACACTCTATGTTTTTCACCGCCGCACGCGAACGCCTTCCTCGTATCAAAGATTCGGAGTAAATAATCAAATTAAAGTGTTAACAAGCGCGCGTGCAAGATGGCATTTGTTTTAGGCTTTTGCTTTAGAACAGTTACTGTCGCAGATGCTTTCGCCGCACACGCACGCCTTCCCCGTATAAAAGACTTGAAGTAAATAACCAAAATAAAGCGCTGAGGAATGCGCGTGCAAGGTGCCACTTCTTTTAGGATTTTGCTCTATACTTCGTTTCAGCTTGGCTCCAGACGCAGCCGATGCTACAAGCGCGAGCTCCGGGCTTCCAGCGTCCCTGGCAAGCAGGCGCGCTCGTGCAATGCAAGCACTATTCAGGGCCACACGCTCGTGCTTGTAGCATCGGCTGCGTCTGGACCCAAGCTGAAACGAAGTATAGAACCATTATTGCTGCAGACGCCCGCAGGTGCGGCGCATGGAACGCGACTCCTCCACTCTCCTTGATGCTTGGGTAATTTAGTTATATGTCTATTCAGTAGGTTAGTTATCAAGAGGCACATTTTTCAAGACTGCGGTAGACTCTCAGGTAGGTAATAAAGGTTTCTCAAAGGTTTTCCGTTGTGTGACCCGCGTAGGCCATGTCTACGCTCGCATCGCCCTCTCTTTGTCGTCGTTAAGAGCTCGCGTGCCTTGTTTCCTTTCCTTCCGCTCTCTCGGGGTCGTGGTCCTGTCGCGGTTGCGTCCACTTTCCGTAGGGTGGCTGTCCCGTCGCGCGTGTCTAGTTTTCTCCGGCTCTTCGAGGTGGGCCTGTGTCGTGTGCTAAGTAGCTTCGCTGGTCATCCGCCTTTACAGAGTAGAATGGCACATGATTTTTTTCAGCATCAGAGAATGCTAGCACTGGCTTAATTGTTGGTCGGCGTTTTCTTCAGACTGTCCCATTCTGCTTCGTGAGTCTCAGTCCATTCAAGCATGACATCCTCTTATGAAGCTTTTGAGAAGGTTTGTCTGCTCTGCGACCGATGTGGTAGATACTTCCCCACGTGATTGATAACTCTTAGCATCCTTTGTAGTCTTAGTTTGAGGAGTAGGCATTTGAAGCACAAAATCAATTAATGATGGATCTTGTTTAGCTCCATGTCTCGTGATTCGATCACCCGTGTAGTTGATTTCTTGAACAGCAAACTGCCACTTTTGTTGAAGATCACTGCAGCTGTTTCGGGTGCTTTGAGTCCTTACATGACCTCCTGTTATTTTATTTCTTGGAGCTTTTTCATTTGAGTATGTCGACCACAACAACTTTCACTCCTGCAAACCCATCAAAGGATTCATTCATGATTTGCGGAATCACATCGGGTGACGACGAGATGCCAAACGGCAGTCCATAGAGTTATTAACAATAAACCCTAGAGGTTCAGGTGGCGCTAGTGTGCCGTTGCACCTGAAGCAGAGACCAACCAGGATAAATTTGACTTCCGTTAATGCATTCCTATGGGAAAACGCAAATGCGTTTTCTCTTCGAACTTGATTTTTCGAACTTGATTATAAGAGGAAATATTGCTCTGTGTTGTGACAGAATAAAAAGTTTGAAACGTTTTACAATTGGATGTACTACAAAAGTATGTGTCAGAGCGTTTTTCTTTAGAATTTATGGCGTCGAACACTGTGCTGAAATAGCCCAATACACATGTATAATTCGCGTTGACGTTGCAGACTGTTATTATAGGGCACGTATTTACGTATATGGTCGATGCTATGAAGCACACAGAGTGAATGAGGTTAAGAAAAATACCTAAATGATGCTAATATAGGCCAAATCAAACAATCAAAAAAGACGACATGAACGGAGCGAGGCGTTATGGAACGAAGAACACGAACTGGATTAGTAACAAACTGTGCATAAATAATAAAAAAGCAGTCATCTGTCATTTGGACGCTATTACAGCTTGGAAAAAAAACGCACTTTTTAGTTGTTCGTTTTGCTTGAATTGATAGCTTGTATGACATATCATGCTGTACGACATAGACCTGGGCCTCAATTTTCGCTAACTAAAACATCGCTCAGTAATAAAAAAAAACATTAGCTAAATAAATTAACTCTTATAATGTGAATAAAACTCCATAGTAGCCGTTATGCGAAAGAAACTACGCTTATTTCTATTATTCCCTGGCGAAGAGAAAATATCACGTACGTTCTTCCATAGGAATACACAGGAAGACTGCAGAAGTAGACTGGTCGCTTTCTGCTTCAATTGGCAACCGGAAGTCCCGTAGACACTATCGTCAGCTGCGTCTCTGGCGTTTATTGTAATAACTCTATGCGGCAGTCGAAAGGATATGTGGCGTCCGAATGGCGCATCGAATGTGCACACTCGTGAAGCTTTCATCCAGTGTTATTTGATAGTAGCCGCTGTTTCGATTCAGCCTTGAGAAGAACTTGGCTTTGGCCAAGCCTGCTTTAATGTTTTTACGACGTGGCATTTGAAAGCGCTGCGTTTGTATGCATGAATTCAATAGACCGATCTCACCAGCCAGTTTCACTGCGCCACCGCTGACGCAAAGCATCGAAGGAACTTTAGTCTTTCTGCACGTGCGATAACCTCGCTGAGCTCTGCGCGTGTAGAGCACGAGACGGCACGAGCCCTCTCGTGCACTGCCGTTTGTGTCCTGTGAACTAAAGCTGTGCGCGGCGTCACGCATGCGTCTTCGAACGCTTGGAGAGATCGGTCTATTGACTTGCATCCATACAAACTTTCAGAGGCACTTCCCCTTTCCTAGCACCAGTTCCTTGCACGCGCTGATCTGAATAACGGCGAAATCGTCATCCTCCTGTTATATCACTTCTTCGAAGGTCGCCTTCGTTTTGCAGCAGGCTGCAAAGTGGTTCATTCTGTGACAGTTGTTGCCACTTCTTGTACCCCGGACACTTGCGAGGGTCATGCTTCCTGTCACACCCCTGACAGTTTTGTTTCCTGTTCCTTGGCATTTCCTCTCGCTAGGGGCCTCGAGCCCGAAACTGCAAGTTTTTATCATCGTGGAGTGAGAGGCACCAGGAGAGCAGGAGCGTCGTCTATACGGGACTTTAGTCTATATACAACTCTGTCGAGCATGCGCAGACGCTCAAGGACGTACGCCTGAGTCGAAGTGCGAAAAGCGTTGTTGAAACTCGAGGCGTAAACAACACGTCACGTGTAAGACATCCGATATAGCATGGACATAGCCGTCGAATTGACGAATTCCCCACCTTGGGGATCTTGGGAAATGTTTCGCCATAAAATGGCAGTTTTGTCGTGGCTTAGTGAAACATTCCTGGGTCGATTCATTAAGGTGTGCTGGTACTGTCAGATGTAGAAAAGAAAACCAACATAAAGAGGGCGAGGAGAAGACAAATCTCTGAGGCAAATAACTGAAAATCATCACTAAAATTTCGAAACAACTACATTTCTCGCATAGAAGGAAGACATATTGAGGCCATTTTCTGGTGCAGAGGTTCTAAATATATAGCTAGCAAACCAACAAATAAGTCATGCAAGAAAACGCATTTGTAGTTACGAGCAACTGTGTTCAAAATAATCATTCTCGGGTTGCAGAAAAAGTTAAAAAGAGGAGGCGACATAGATGGCTCGAATGTAAGTTGATGGGCGACCTATCGTTCTTTCAAAAGTATGGGTTGGTTACTTACACACGTGCGTGACTGCAATTCTACCGCTTTGACGGCAGCGTGTACATGTGCGCAAGTACAGGGTGTCGTGGTGTTTAGTAAAATTATTCTATTTTGTTATGCGACACACTCACATTACCTGGGAACAGATAAACGGTGGTTGTATTCACGTCCTGCTTTAAATTTTTCGACGGCTTAGCCTACTGTTGCGGTCTGGCTCTATGTCTCGTCAAAGACTTCATTAGCATGAATGTGAGCAGCCGCGGCGTGCGTCAGCAGGAAACTCTGCCTTTGCGAGACTTGCCTGAGCTTAAGGATTGTGTTCGACTGCACAGCTGTACGCGAACATACAATTGAAACTATATAGCATCCTCGTCTTTGTCGAATAGCTCTGACTTGCAAAAGTGACCGAGGCAGAGTGTTTACAACTCCAGTTCTGCAGCTCGCTCTCTGCGGACCAGCGAAGGAATACGGGGATGGCGGCGGTGACAATGGAATGAACTCTCGGTCTTTTTGCTGCTGTGACCTCATGGTTTTGATCGGAGTGATCGTGCATCTGTGCAGTTTTAACGAAAAGAACTACCACGTTCAAGTAGCAATTGTTGTGTTCAGCTTGTCACTTTTAATAATCAACATGCTCATTTTCTTAATGCACGTCAACAACAACGTCACCTCTTATATTCTCCTATTCTCAAGCAGTTCGCATTTGTAGCCAAATTAATTACTTTTAACTCATTGGCTAGTGTCAGAGAGCAGGTGTATGGTAAAACATGGAAAATTTATCCTGTTTTTCGCCATCTTGGAGCGACCGCCCCGCCATCTATAGGGCGTAGAAGTTGTAAATAGCTGCTTGGACAGCATTTTAATTACATTGTGAAAAAAGTTATTACCATCGTCATCATCATCATCATCATCACCATCATCATTATTATTGTCAAGGTCGACATCACCCTTATCATTATGCCTGAAAGTGTTATCAAACGTAAAAGCTGGATGCGCTAATGAAGCAGTAAAAGCAGGGTTATCCCGTATGGAAATCTTATATCTGGGCCATATCTGGCCATATCAAACATTATATAATTATATATGGCCTATATACAGATTCTCTGGCGTATATACAGACTGATATAGCGTATATACAGACTTATCTGGCGTATGTACAGACTTATCTGGTGTATATACAGCCTGATATGGCGTATGTACAGACTTATCTGGCGTATACACAGCCTTATCTGGCGTATACACAGCTTTATCTGGCGGCCGGTTTTGAATATATTAAAAAGTTTAAAAAGTTAAAGATTTACTTTGTTTGCAAAATGAGAATGACTAACTGTTCGCAAGCTAAATATTATCACAAATAATCCCAAACTTCAGCTTTCGGCAAGCAAGTTTGAGATTATTTGTGCTAATTTTCACGAGGATTTCAATATAGAATTAATTATTTTGAAGTGTTAACATTACGCCGGAATAGACAATTTGATAAATCCCTCAAGCACCTCGGCCCGTACTCGAGGAATCATGGGGTTGGTGTTTCTTCAGCTCCCTAGTGATCGGAAATTTCAACCAATTCTATGGTTACGCAGTTTTAAGTGTAATCTGGAGTCACCCCTGAACAAGTGTCGTATTGAAACCAAGTACCTGTCATATCACTTTTAACATTTTTCGCTAATGTCAGCACTGTGCATTCTGTTCAACCTTCAAGCTGGATGAGCTGCAGCACATATCTCTTACATTATTATCATTCTCGCACTAGCTTCAAAGACGCTGATATTAAGTTAGAAACGCTAAAAATGCTAGAAAAAGCTTCGCTGAATCCGAGCTAAATCCCGGTTTTTGTTGTTGTGATTTCTGGCTTTTAAGTAATTCCTGCTGAAACAACAATCACGAGAATGATAATATTGTAAGAGATTTCCACCCTCAGCCTGGTTGAAGGTTGGACAGAATGCACAGTATCATAAACGCTGCCATTGACGAGAAATTTTAAAAGTGATACGACAGGTCCCTGAGCCCTTTGGGACGCTTGTTCGGGGTGACTACGAATTACATTCAAAACTGTGTAACCATGGCAATTGGTCAAAACTAGCGATTACTAGGGAGCTGAAGAGTCCCCGTTCCTATATTTCCTCGCGTGCGAGCCGGGGCACTCGAGGAGAATTGTAGACAATAAAAAGATATAAAGTGCTAATTTCAGGCTTGTGTCCTTTTGATATGTCTGGCCAGATCTGGAATTTCCTTACTTAGCCAGATCTGGGATTTCCATACCTGGCCAGGATATCAGGCTATATCTGGCATTATAGGCTATATCCTGGCAGATATAACATATCAGGTTATATGTGGCCAATTTTTGATATGGCCATATCCGAAATCTTCAGATATGGCAAGATATAATTTTTTTGTAAGGGATCAAACGTAAAAAGCTGGACGCGTTAACAAGCTCTTACGACTGAGTCTCCCTTCATAGGTTCAACAAATCGAAAACCGACGTTATCTTAAATTTGCTGAAGTGTTCTATTCCCTTTAAAGACTCTAGTGAAATAGTTATAAAATTGAAAAACCGGAAAACAGGTCAGTCGTAGCTGAGTGATGGTATGTTAGCCGCTATGAAGCTAAGGAAGCATCATGGTTAAAATGCCAGACGTCTTTTAACAATAGACGCGCTTAGAGCCGCATTCCGATGCGCCCGGAATGGGGTCAATGCACTTATGCGTTCCTCAAAACGCAAATGCTTTCAGAATACGTTCTACCATGCCCGCTTCGACGCGGCGAAAACGTGGTCTCTAATCATCTACTTTCGAGGAGACGAGCCGAAAAGCCTTGCTAATAGATTCATAAAACATTTTGAAAATGTTTCGCCATTGCTCGCAGCCAAGTTTAATCATTTCTTTGCCGCGTCATCTGCTGCGATTGGTGGCCATGGGGGTTATTGTATGGCGACAAATTCAAATGTGTCTTCGGTGTCTTTACCTTTCCTGAATACCTCCATATTGAGCTCTATTTTACTCAGCTTCATTGCGGGTAAGTCGTCGGGAGAATACCTCCATATTCTATTTTTCAATGACAACGCGTTACGTTATCCCAAAATTAACCACCTTTTCCACAACTCAGCAGTATTAGAACACCTCAACCAACACATTAGTCCTCGTCTGTTAATGCAAAAAAGAAAAAGATTGATTCGAATTTGAGATAAATGATGGATACCGGAATAGAACACCACAGTAGACAGTTTATCGAGCTTTCAGACCCCATAGATTCGGCAGCAGTTGCGCAACAGGAAAGTGCGGGTGAACGACACATAAGTAACTAATAAATTGGCACTAGCCATAATGAAAAATAAGAAATCAACAACAAATATAAATACGACACAATTTTAACAAGACGGTTCAAAAATCGAAATATTAGATCGTAAACGAAAAGGAATGCCTATTGCAATGTTACTGTCTAAGATTCACGGCGTCCATGTGAGTATCATGAATATACCAGGAATTTGGTGGTTTCGGAATTATATCTCGGTGACCATAACTGAATTAATTATATCTCTGACTATAACTGTGATAATTATATCTCGGCGACAATAAGTTTAAAACGAAGCACTCGGTAACTACAATTTGTTTTTTACACCAGTTCACTTACTAGTTTTTAAGTTGATGAATCCTGCGACAGAGGCGAAGAGGCAAATTGCCACAGTTACCAGGAACGCTGCCTTCATAATCACGGAGTTGCCGGACGCGGCGTTGTGCACGTTTAAACGCGAGACGTTGGTTCCCGTGTGCTGTGGCCTTTATACTAAGCTGAACGATCGCAGCTGCTTAAGCTGCGCGCCCCTCCTTCTTGCGTGCAGTTCTTCGCAAGAGGGCGGGGCGGGTCGCACGCGTCATTCTGCAAAGCCCGGCTTCCTCTTCGCTCAGAACTACACGATATTACATTTATAGGGAAAGAGTCCTCGAGACAGATTCATGGGTCAGTCAAGTGAGGGAAGCCTGCAAGGAGGTTTGACGTCATGGACGAATGGGACGTTACGCGCGATACATTACGCAGATCTATTTTGTTGACTAATATTTGCCATTTCAACATAAATTAAACATTTCTTCATAAAAAGGCTGGTGTATGTCAACCACGTTGAATTAGCCTGAGACGGTGGAAGAGAAGCATCCAAACGTAGAAGCAGCCGGAAATAGACATGACGACGTATCAAACTCTGTTAACCGGTTTATTTCTGTCCCCCTCTTAATAGTCTCAAACTTAAAGGGGCCCTGCAATCATAATTAAGCGTCTACCTTTTTTGCGGTTTCCACGTCTCTTGGGGTTCGGGCAAGCCAGCGGGCACGGAGAGAGTCACTAAATATCAGTGCGTCATATTTTAACCGGACGACGCGGAAACCTCCTCCACCGACGGGGGCGACCCACGGTACCGAAAGCGCGCGTAATGTGACGTCTTAGGTCCTGGGCTTACTACTGGTCAGAGCCGCTAAAAGCTTCTTTTTAGTCGAAATACAAAATATAAGTGGCGCGAACCGTTTCAATTATTTATAAAAGTAGTTTTTGTTCAGTATTTGAGATCAGAAAAGAAACAAATGCAGTTGATAAAGTACGGAAACAAGAAATGATCTGTCGACATACCCGCCACCAATCGGTGGAAAAGGCGGCGCCTACTAGAAAAGAGTAGTGGGATCAGGCGCCGAAACGGAAAGGTCCCGGATGTACGCGGCGGCGCTGCGGCCGTAGGGACCGAAGGACCCGGCCGGCTCTGAGCGTTCCCAAGGCCTTCGGTGAGCAGCTTTGTCTTGCGGTTTGGCCGTTTCGCGGTATGGCAGCGCGAAGCGGCTCCCATTCTGAACTGATCTTTACCCCGTGTTTGCTGTCGTTTGTGGCCAATGAAGTGTCATGCCGAATTTGTGTTTAATCGCGCAGCAAATGCAATGAGAGCCGCTCTAGCTGCCCGCTACATACAGCCTATCCAGAACACGCTTTAGTGGCGCCCTCTCGCGCCGTCGACACGGAGTACGGCAGCCGTGAGCGCCCGCTCAGCTCACCACCCCTCGTCTAGTTCACGTCACCCGGCGTCCAGCGATGTCACATAGACGAGCGCGTCGTTTTTAATTTTGACCCTGTTCAACTCAACAACTGAAATCGAGAAAGAAAGGTCGCTGGCGTCATCTGGCGCGCCTGCTGGCGGTAAAGCAGCAAACGAGAAAAAGCCAGAAGTCAGGTCTCTTTAT
>JAZHYW010035968.1:0-12457 GCA_037355805.1 Ixodes ricinus | reverse complement strand
AAATATATGGCGTTTTCGCGGAGGATTTATAAATTGTTTTAAAATTTACACGATGTCGCCATCAACTCCATCTGTTTCTGCGTGTTAAAAAATACATTCGGCCGTTTTGAGCACTTTGCGCGCAGGTTTGGAAGTAACAGTTAAGTATACCGAAATCATGCTTATTAATTAAGGTGTTTTCTTTTGGTAGAAATGTTTCTCTTTCCAGAGTTGCGCCGGCATTGTTTTTTTCTAGCTTTCTTTGTGAGTGTCGGCGTTTTGGAGGGAGCATTTGCGCGAGCAGAGTGGCCGAGATGCGGGAGCGGCTCCCCCGCGGAGGAGACGTCTTGGGTTTCGGGAGTCTGCTCGGACAGATCCCTGGGACAGCCCGTTCCTGCAGCTGCTGGTTGATGTTAACCGAGTGTGCCGGTGTATAGAGGGTTTTGCCGCTTAGGTGTAGAATTGTCGCTGTTTGCCCGGAGTAATAATTTAGCAGTTGGCGCCAGCCAGACGGGCAAAAATGCAAAGGACAACTCTACAAGGAATTTGGGTTTGGCGGTTACAGCGCCAGGCTGACAACCCGTCGACCTTTGGAGAACAGTGTACCACGTGGGAGTGGTGGAATTTGAGAGGTTGGTCGGTTCCTGAGGGGAAAGGAGGCCCCTACTGGCCTACAAAGAGTGCGGAGAGGATTTCGGAGAGATTCGGACTTTGGATTTGATAGAGAGAAATTGGGGACGGGGTTCAAGACTCTGGACGAGTCAGGATGGTCTCCCAAGTTGGGACTTGTAACTAGAAGTGTAAATAAATGCACATAGTTCTATTCAAGCAGTGAGTCGACCCGTCACTCAGCGACGTTTGTGCCACCACGCTCCAGCCCATCCGGAGCGGAACCTGCCTCCCACACCACCGGGAGGAACAATCAACAACAAACAACTTTAACTGTAACCTTCTTCTTCAACAACCCAGAGGACGCGTAAGCGTGAATAAATTTAATGAAAGAAAAATATGGGATCATTCAGTTTGTATTTGCCGCGTTCATGCTACATTTATTTTCAGGTAACTTCTAGGTCTGAGTAATGGCAGTATATCGCCAAACAAAATTTTGGTGCTCCAATATATGGAGAACGTGAGCTGGATTGTCTTTTGCTGCCGAGGAGCAACTGGGACAGTTTTTGCCTCGAATATTTATCCTACATCACGCAGTAGTGATTACATCGCCGCACGCTGGTGAACAGAAATTATTTTCTTGAAGTTCCTCGGCGGTCTGGTCTTGGTCAGAGCTGCAGAGTATCGCGATACCAATTATCGCGATAGTTGCTAGGAACACTTTCAAGTATCTGTCTCTTTATCAAGATATAAATTTAAAAATATTCGCGTAATAATAATAATGATAATAATAATGTTTACACGTCAGGGCCCATCATGGTGTACAGTAACGAGTCCGTCTGAGCTTTGAGGGGCTTGTGGGACTTGACCCAAAAATCGGCAAAAAAAATGTTATATAATTTAAGTACACCATATGCAAATTCCAGGTTTTAGGTGCTATGGAACCACAATACCTTCATGTTTTTCGAGGGGTGTGGCTCGACGCTATAGGGATAAATTGCCGCAATACCGTCACCCCAGCTGATCCCCCTCCCCTCCCCCACACACACACACAAAACAACGCACATATTGCAACAAACACAATGGCAGGGAAATCTACGAACAGACACGGGACTTGATCTAGTAAAATAGCTTGTTCGGGAGCTATTTCAACTTACCTCTTCTTTCGACAACGTAAGCAGAGTCGGGTAAGTTGTTAAATAAATGTGGAATGTCATATGATGGGGCACATTCTACGAATCTTGCGCGACTTACCTAGATATCTTTAAGCGGGCAACATTTCTTAATGTTCGGGATGTAGTATGCGGAACTTTGTATTCATTAGAACAGCAGTAGCGAAGCATTACCGTGTGTTGGAATAACGCATTAAACGAAGGCAAATCTAGAGATGAAAAAATGATTGCTTGAGGCAAAAGCAGAGTTCTAAGCCAAGCTCTTCAAGATCCCACTGAGGGCACTATCCACCCTAGAACGCCACAGACAAGAACATTTTGAATATACAAACCGTTATACCATACCTTAGTACACTATACGCTAGGTAATAAAAAAATTACTTTTTAACAGAATATGGAATTAACACTTTTAGGCCATACAGCAAGCATGCGATGCCCCTTAAGCGTTCAGTGATATAATGCAGGCGTGTTGTTCAAGATTAATTCAAGTCCAAGAAGACCCCTAGTTATTTATCAAAACCGATATATTCCACAGGCCCACAGCAACAGGCGATACAGTTTGAAGAATGAAGCAAAATGGGAACTTGTCGTTTATTCAATTTTAGTAGGTTATGAACGCGTACTAATTTTTGTTTTTGGATGCATAAATTTTTATTAGGGGCGAAGCTCCTTAGGGGCTAGCTATGTCCGTCCGTCCCTCCATCTGCCTGGCGTCCAGTGCTCGTGCAGCTGCTCATGAGCTCACGTGCTCACGTGCTCGTGTAATGCAAAAAAAATGATGAAAAAAGTATGTTTGCGCAGTCGACAGGATTCGAAGCTGTGCGGGGAGACCCCGTTGATTTCTAGTCCATCGCCTTAACCACTCGGCCACGACTCCGGGACGAGTAGGGGCTAAGATGTGGTAGTATCTCAAAATCTGGGGATGTCATGTATGAAACGTTGCATGTAGCCGCTCAACGTCTATACAGGAGAGGGCGCTGCGGTCAAATGCGTATATAATCGCGTTAAACTTTGCATGCATTGGCTCAACGTTTACAGACGAGAGGGCGCTGCGGTCAGACGCTCAAATGCGTATATAACCACTTTCCATACCACACATTCTCTTTCTGACATGGATGAAAACGAACGAAAGGCTCGGCATGCTGCGGCTCAGCGACTACGCAGACAAGCACCACCAGAGCTTCGCCCCAATCAACATCATTCACCACGTGGAAACGCGGTCTTTTATGTTTAAGTCAAACCACTCTATGACCTTGAGTACATACTTCTGCAGCATATGCACCGCCTTTTCAGAACATAGATGACTAGAAAATAGGTCAGTATCATCCGCATATTGTAGTATTCGACAACCAGATAGTACTCGACCAATATCGTTATCGTAGATATTAAATAAATGTGGAGATAAGGTGGAGTCATGCGGGACTCCAGCAGTCAAGTTAACCTTGGTGATTCTTACATCGTTAAGCGGTACAATTTGCGCGCGGTCTGAGAGAGACCTTTTCAGAAGCGTATGGAAATGACCTCTAAATCCGATGGAATACAACTTTGAAAAGTATGTCATGACCAACGAGGTAGAGGGCTTAAAGCGATAAACTGGTATCCTGTTCACCAGGCAAAAGTGACCCCCCTTGGCTGCCGCCATGTTGTACAATTTGACCACTAGACACGTGACTGTACCAAATCCTGAGGGCTCTTAAGCAAACTGAGCCGAGATTCGTAATGCGATCACTGTTAAAAAGCATAGTAAACTATTTTTCAATACTTTTAGCTGAGGTCAGTGTCTAGCTCCGATCAAAAACCAAAATACAGCACCGCGGCTGACGGCATCTGGCGGAGGCATTGCGAAGCTGCCCGAGCCTTTATCGTAAAGACATTTGTGCCTTAACAACAAACGAACCAAACGCATTATCTCGTCGTTGCTGTTATTAAAGATAAATAAGCAATTATTTGTACGCGTTACTTCGATAAAATCGAGACATAAAACTATAAGATCACGTGTCCAGTTCTCAAAATACGCTAACATGGCGGCTGCCAGGTGGAGATAACTTTCAGCTGCCATTTTATCGCTCTAAGGCCCTCTCTACCTCGTTGGTCATGACTTACAATGCTAAAAGCGTTTGCAGCGTCCAGAAAAAGGGCACAGAGTACTAAGTTATTTTCGAAAGAAGCGTGAAGTTGATCCTAAAAAGTCCTCCAGAAGTGACTGCGTACCTCGGCCGACGATAAACCCGTATTAGCTTGGATGACAGGATGACAAACCTGTCCAGAAAGCATAGTCACTATGCGGAAGATGTGTTTCTCTAAATTTTGCACGATACTAGACAAAACAGAGGTTGGTCTGTGACTACTAATCTCGCCCGGTGGACCCCCTTTAAATAGTGGCACTACCAAAGTGATTTTTAGGTGTGTGTTGCTCTCTCCATCTTCGGGTCATTCCATTTATTACATAAAAAAGTACGTCCATCAGAGCTTTGATATTCCTGCGGACATCGGATACGGCGACTCCGTCGATTCCCGATGACTTTCCACATTGAAGCTGAGTGAAAATGGAGCTCAATATGGAGGTATTCAGAGAAGGTAAAAACACCGGAGATCACATTTGAATTCGTCGCCATAGAACACTTCATCGCCACCAATCGCAGCAGATGACGCGGCAAAGAAATGATTTGACTTGGCTGCAAGCAAGGGCGAAAGATTTCCAAAATGTTTTATGAATTTATTCGCAAGGCTTTTCGGCTCGCCTCCTCGAAAGTTGATGATTAGAGACCACATCTTTGCCGCGTCGAAGCGGGCATGAGTAGAACATATTCTGGAAGCATTTGCCTTTTGAGGAACGAATAAGTGCATTGACCCCATTCCGGGCGCATCGGAATGCGAGCTCTAAGCGCGTCATTGTTAAAAGACGTCCGGCATTTTAACCATGATGCTTCCTTCAACTTCATAGCGGCTAACATATCATCACTCAGCTATGACTGACCTGTTTTCAGTTTTCAATTGTATAACTATTTCACTAGAGTCTTTATAGGGAATATAATACTTCAACAAATTTAAGATAACGTCGGAACGATTTGTTGAACCTATGAAGGAGACTCAGGCAGCACATGAAAGAACTGTGCTGTCTGTCCCTTCTGTCCCTAAGTGTTTTTATTCTTTCATTGACTCTTGTATTTTCTGCCGACACGCTCTTTGTTCTTTGACTCAGTCGTAAGAGCTTATTAACGCATCCAGCTTTTTACGTTTGATAACCCTGCTTTTACTGCTTTATTAGCGCATCCAGCTTTTGCGTTTGATAACGTTTGATAACACTTTCAGGCATAATGATAAGCGCAATGTCAACCTTGACAATAATAATGATGATGGTGATGATGATGATGATGATGATTACGATGGTAATAACTTTATTTACAATGTAATTATAAAGCTGTCCAAGCAGCTATTCACAACTTCTACGCCTTATAGATGGCGGGGCGGTCGCACCAAGATGGCGAAAGAAAGGTGGATAAATTTTTCCATGTTTCACCGTAAACCTGCTCTCTGACACTGGTCAATGTGTTAAAATTAATTTGTTGGCTACAAATGCAAGTGTTGAGAATAGGAGCATTTAAGAGGCGACGTTGTTGTTGAAGTGCATTAAGAAAATGAGCATGTTGATTATTAAAAGTGACGAATCTGAACACAACAATTGCTACTTGAACGCGGTAGTTCTTTCCATTAAATTGCACGATGCAATCACTCCGATCAAAACCATGAGGTCACAGCAGCAAAAAGACCGAGAGTTCATTCCATTGTCGCCGCCGCCATCCCCGCATTCTTCATTGGTCGAGAAGAGCGAGTGGCGAACTGGAGTTGAAAATACTCTGCCTCGGTCCCTCTTGGAAATCCGAGCTATTCAGACAAAGACGAGGATGTTATATAGTTTAAATTGTATGTTCGCGTACAGCTGTGCAGTACAGGCCAAGTCTCACAAAGGCAGAGTTTCCTGCTGGACGCACGCCGCAGCTGCTCTAATTCATGCTAATCAAGTCTTTGACGAGATATGAGCCAGACCGCCAACAGTAGGCCAAGCCGTCGAACAATTCAAAGCAGGACGTGAATAAAACCACCGTTTATCTGTTCCAGGTAATGTTAGTGTGTCCCTGTAACAAATAAAATACTTTACTACACACCACGACACCCTGTACTTGCGCGCCTGTGCTGCCGTCAAGCGGTAGAATTGCAATTCACGCACGTGTGTAAGCAACCAACCCATACTTTTGAAAAAACGATAAGTCGCCCATCAACTTACATTCGAGCCACCTATGTCGCCTCCTCTTTTAACTTTTTCTGCAACCCGAGAATGATTATTTTGAACACAGTTTGCTCGTAACTACAAATGCGTTTTTCTTGCATGACTGATTGTTGGTTTGCTAGCTATATATCTAGAACCTCTGCACCAGAAAATGGCCTCAATATGTCTTCTCCTTCTATGCGAGAAATGTAGTTGTTTCGAAATTTTAGTGATAATTTTAGAGTTATCTTCCTCAGAGATTTGTCTTGTCCTGGCCCTCTTTATTTTGGTTCTTCTTCTACATCTGACGGTACCAGCACACCTTAATGAATCGACCCAGGAATGTTTTACTAAGCCACGACAAAGCTGCTGCATTTTATGTGGCGAAACATTTCCCAAGATCCCCGGGATGAGGATTTCGTCAATTTGACGGCTAAGTCCATGCTCTATCGGATGTCTTACATGTGACGTGTTGTTTACGCCTCGAGTTTCGGCACTTTTCGCACTTCGACTCACGTGTACGTCCTTGAGCGCGTCTTTGCATGCTCGACAGAGTTGTATATAGACTAAGAAGTCCCGTATAGACGGCGCTCACTCCACTCTGGTGCCTCTCCACTCGATGGTAAAAACTTGAAGTTTCGGGCTCGAGGCCCTAGCGAGAGGGAAATGCCAAGGAACGGGAAACAAAACTGTCAGGGTGTGACAGGAAGCATGACCCCTCCCAAGTGTCCGGGGTACAAGAAAGAGTGTAACAACTGTCACAGAATGAACCACTTTGCAGCCTGCTGCAAAGCGAAGCGCGACCTTCGATGAAGTGATATAACAGGACGATGACGATTTCGCCGTTATTCAGATCAGCGCGTGCAAGGAACTGGTGCTAGGAAAGGAAGTGCCTTGACAGCTTGTATGAATGCAAGTCAATTGAATTCATGCATACAAACGCAGCGCTTTCAAATGCCACGTCGTTAAAAACATTAAAGCGGGCTTGGCCAAAGCCAAGTTCTTCTCAAGGCTGAATGCAAACGGCGGCTACTATCAAATAACCACTAGATGAGAAAGCTTCGCGTAGTGCTGCAAATCCGATGCCCCATTCGGACGCTACATATTCTTTCGACGGCCGCATAGAGTTATTGCCGTAAACGCTAGAGACTCAGCTGACGATAGTGTCTACAGGACTTCCGGTTGCCAATTGAAGCCGAAAGCGACCAGTCTACTTCTGCAGGCTTCCTGTGTATTCCTATGGGAAAACGTACGTGATTATTTTCTCTACGCCATGAAATAATAAAAATAAACGTAGTTTCTTTCGCATGACAGGTACTATATGAGTTTTATTCACATTATAAAAGTTATTTTTAGTAGCTAATTATGTTTTTTTTATTACCGAGCGATGCTTGAGTTAGCGAAAATTGAGGCCCAGGTCTATGTCGTAAGGCATGATATGTCAATACAAGCTATCAATTCAAGCAAAACGAACAATAAAAAAGTGCGTATGGTTCATTCAAGCTGTAACAGCGTTCAGATGACAAATGACTGCTTTTTGTTGTTATGTACAGTTTGTTGCTAACCCATTTTGTTTTCTTCGTTCCATAACTCCTTGCTTTGTTCATGTCGCCTGTTTTGATTGTAGTGATTTGGCCTCTATTAGCATCATTGAGGTATCTTCTTAACCTGGTGTCAACATCTGTGTGCTCCATAGCATCGACTATCAATCTAACGTAAATACGTGTCTCTATAATAACCAGTCTGCAACGTCAACACGAATTATACATGAGTAAGGGGCTATTTTAGCGCAGTGTTTGACGCCATATATTCTAAGAAAGAAAAACGCTCTGACACATACTTTTGTAGTACATCCAATAGTAAAACGTTCCAAACTTTTTGTTCTGTCGCAACACAAAGCAATATTTCCTCTTATAATCAAGTGCGAAAAATCAAGTTCGAAGAGAAAACGCATTTGCGTTTTCCATAGGAATGCATTACCGGAAGTAAAATTTATCCTGGTTGCTGTCTGCTTCAAATGCAGCAGCACACTAGCGCCACCTGAACCTCTAGCGTTTATTGTTAATAACTCTATGGACTGCCATTTGGCATCTCGTCGTCACCCGAAGTGATTCAGCAAATCATGAATGAATCCTTTGATGGGCTTGCAGGAGTGAAAGTGTATGTGGTCGACATACTCAAATGAAAAAGCTCCAAAAAAATAAAATAACAGGAGGTCATGTAAGGACTCAAAGCACCCGAAACAGCTGCAGTGATCTTCAACAAAAGTGGCAGTTTGCTGTTCAAGAAATCAACTCCACGGGTGATCGAATCACAAGACATGGAGCGGAACAATGTCCATCATTAATTGATTTTGTGCTTCAAATGCCTACTCCTCAAACAAAGAGTGCAAGGATGCTGAGAGTCATCAATCACGTGGGTAAGTATCTACCACATCGGTCACAAAGAACAAACCTTCTCAAAAGCTTCATAAGGAAGATGTCATGTTTGAATGGACTGAGGCTCACGAAGCAGAATGAAACAGTCGAGGAAACGCTCACAAACAATTAAGCCAGTGCTAGCATTCTCTGATGCAAAAATCATGTGCCATTCCACTCTGTGAAGGCGGATGACTAGCGAAGCTGCTTAGCACACGACACAGACCCACCTGGAGGAGCCGGAGAAAACTAGACACGCGCAATGGGACAGCCACCCTACGGAAAGTGGACACACGCGACGGGACACGGCCCCGAGAGGTGGAAGGAAAGGAAACAAGGCACGCGAGCTCTTAACGACGACAAAGAAAGGGCGATGCGAGCGTAGAGCATGGCCTACGCGGGTGCCACACAACGGCAAACCTTTGAAAACCTTTATTCGTAACTTTCAGCGATGGTGGTACCGCGGTGTGAGAATCGCGCTCCCTAGCTCCTGGATGATAGGCCTCAGAATAAAGGTTCTTGTCTACACCTCCTTGTTGCGAAAAACCAGTAAAGTAAGGCTCTAACACTGCTTATATAGACCCGTTGCTCTCGGGCAGGGGGCGCGAGCGCGTCCGCAAGACGCGACCATGTTATGCTGGCAGCACTATCCAGGCGGCGCTGTAACGTTCGATTTTGCACGTGCCACGTTCGAATGCAAGCATCTGTCAGCATCTGTAGACGCGCGATAACAAAACGTCTAAAAAAAGAAAATAAAAAAAGAATTATGCAGCTCGTGGCCTCAGCGTCCCATTCAGCTTTATTATTTTATTGCGTTCTTTCATAGCTTCCGTGAGCCCGTATGTTTCACTTTACGTGATAGCGAAGCTGAAGCTACTTGCAAAAACATGTTCCCCCGAACGATGCTCGCACTGCACGAGCGCGCGTGCTTGGAAGGGACACTGCAAGCTCGGAGCTCGCTCTTGTAGCCTCTGCTACGCTGGCACTTAGAATGGAACGGAGTATAAAAAACTGTAGTGGGGAAGCGTGATGACGCACGTTCGAAACGCGAGCCAAATATTCTATTTTGCTCGCCTGGAGCGCTGCTCAAAACTTGAGAGCTACGAGCCCAATATAGCAACACTAGAATTACTTACGCGTCGGGGACCCAGCCTCATACTGCTGTTCTACGACGATCATCCAGATGACAGCCATTTTGATAGGCACCAGTACGCCCCCTATAGGTCGTGAAAGTTGCGAATTATCTACCTGAGTTGCGAATTAGTTGCGAAAAAGTTGCGAATTATCTACCTCTTGATTACAAACCTACTGAATAGACCTATTACTAAATAGACCTAGGGTGCCTCAATGTCCTTCTGTTTAGGGTGATGCCACGCTTTGTAGTACCCGATGCCGACAGCACGCGCTCACGGGTAAAATACAAAGAAATCGACGAAAACAAAATGTCGCCATAGCACAGTCAGCGCCACAAACGCGTGCAGAGACACGCTCTTTCACGCGCTTCTGAACAAAAAATAAAAATAAAAGTGTGGGATAAAATGGCCACATGTCTCCACCCTAAGCAAAGCGCACGTGAAGGCACCCTAAATAGACCATTTGCTATATTACCCAAGCATCAAGGAGAATGCAGGGATTGGTGTTCCACGTGCCGCACGTGCCGGCGTCAGCAGTAGCAACTTTTCTAAAGCAAATACATAAAACAAATGGCATGTTGCACGCGCGTCCGTCAACGCTTTATTTTGGTTATTTACTTCAGTATCTTTCATGCAGGAAGGCGTGCGCGTGTGGCGCGTGGAACACCAATCCCTGCGTTCATCGCCTTGATGCTGGCGAGACTAGTACCTGCAATAGACCTTTTGCTAAATTACCCAAGCATCAAGGAAGAACGATCGGGAATCGATGGACCACGCGCCACGCGCGCTCGCCTTCCCCGTATGAAAGATTCGAAGTAAAACACCAAAATAAAGCGTTGACAAGCGCGCGTGCAAATGCCATTTGTTTTAGACATTTGCTTTAGAAAAGCTACTACTGCTGACGCCAGCACGTGCAGCGCGTGTACTACGCTCGGAGCATGCTCCCTGGCGCTTGGGAATTTAGGTCCATCGATTCCCATCATTCTCCTTGATGCTTGGGTAATTTAGCAAAAGGTCTATAGACCCTGTCTATTACCCAAGCATCAAGGAGAATGGAGGAATCGCGTTCCACGCGCGCCGCACGTGCGGGCGTCTGCAGCAGTAACGGTTCCTAAAGCAAAATCCTAAAGCAAGTGGCGTCCGTCAACGCTTTATTTTGGTTATTTACTTCGAGTCTTTTATACGGGGAAGGCGTGCGCGTGCGGCGAAAGCATCTGCGACAGTAACTGTTCTAAAGCAAAAGCCTAAAACTAATGGCATCTTGCACGCGCGTTCGTTAACACTTTAATTTGGTTATTTACTCCGAATCTTTGATACGAGGAAGGCGTGCGCGTGCGGCGGTGAAAACGTAGAGTGTTTAGTCACTATAGACCTTTCTAAAAAAGAGCGTGTGGCCGGCGCCATCTTGACTGTTCGTGCGTATGGCGCGTGCTTTCCTCGCTTTCCGAAGCGACGAACACGCACGTGCGGAGCTGTGAAGACCGCACGTGGGACTGTGATTTTATAAACATTAAAAAAGTCTATACACAAAAAATCCACGGAACCCTATATTGTGTTTCATACTTAGTGTGCAACGATGTCAAAGTTACTGGCGCGAGCATGGGGCTTGATCTTGTTGATCATTTGCGCGCGTTCTCGCGAAAACGAAACCATAGATGAAGCCACCGATTCCTGCAACCCGCGCCTCCTCCGCAGACGCGCGGACTGATAAAGTCAAGCGCCTTTTTCACTCGCGGATTTTTGGCGGGAGATTGACTTGAAAAGCGTTTAGTCTGGCAACGGTACATTGGTTTCTTGTTTTTGTTTCTGGGCGATGAAAACAAAAGTGGCGCATTGTTGTGTTTTGTGCGTTCGCTGGTTCATTTTGTCGGGCGTTTCTTCGTTCCACGTGTGAAAGGAACTGCAGAAACTTTGTCTGGCTGACGCGACGCAGGTTCCTGTACTCCTCCGGGTCCGCGTCAAGAAGCTTCCGTCAAAACTCGTCTAGTACGCCGCGATGATTCTTGCACGTCCAATCAGGATTTCACCCAGCAAGACCTCTCCTGTGGCTGTGGTGAACTCGAGTGTTGTGTCTGACGATGCCTTCACGCGGAGTGCGTGAAGGCATCTCCAAACGCCCCTTCGCGAGCCCAGAACTTCGTCGCTTCTACGCGGAACCCTTTCTCGAGCAGGACTATGCCTGTGCCACTCTTATGCTTTGAGTTATTAAAGCTTAGTGGCGCTTCGCGCGAAGCCTATCCACGGTGTTTTGTCTCGATCTGTACGTGACAGCGGCGTACGATTCATTATCGCGGTAGCGAACGTCGATTCTCTCTTGAACAACGGTGGCACGGTGCGATGCTGGAGTTTCGCGGCACTGTGGGGTGGCGACCAGGTTCGGTCCGTCGTCGCTGTCGCCTGCTCGTCGTCTCCCTCGCGTGGATGCGCTTGGGAGACAGACGAACCGCGCGACATGTCGTCACGCTTATCAATCCGTCTGCGGATCAGTCCGTCATGTGAATCGGCCATGACTAACTAACACAAGCAACAAACCCTCTTCAGGAGGTCTTCACATATAAACGCGATAAAACTATAAAACCACCCGAGGACGCGAGACGCGTTGCAAAACGGTGACCATGACATGAAAAACAAAATGGCGAAGCTTTTGTTTGTTGTTTTATTCGAACGGAAGTAACGATTTTTGTAAAACGTTTTGTGAACAATTACGACGTTCATTCGATGGATTGTTTCTTAAACCTAAAAATATGTAATTCAAAAGGCGATTTCAAGAGATCACAAAGATTTTATAACCAACATCAAAGCTGTCACTCATTCTATTGGCCAATGAGAAGCTGATTTGAATTGTAAGCTTGGTTGCTTCAGGCAAGTTAGCAATACACT
>JAZHYW010035967.1:0-11625 GCA_037355805.1 Ixodes ricinus | reverse complement strand
ACATGGTCATGAAAGGGCGAGGAAAGACATAACGCTGCAGTTGTTGATACGTCACACGCCTGGCTCAGGCGGCGGGAGATAGCATATCAAGATGATTTACAACATTTCTCCTCCCTTAGTATTGAAGACGCTGTACAGGCTTCCTTTCCCGAGTAGATCGTCGCAAAGCTTGAGGGGGTTTCTGCGCCTCCTGGATAGGCGGCGACGCTTGTGCCGGCGCCACCTGGTCTGTAGGCTGCTCGTTCAAATCGCCTTCGTTGTCGGTCGGTGCGGGCGCAGCTGCAGCCGAAGGGCTCCCCTCGTCTTGGTCTCGAACGCTGCTCCGAGCGGATGCCGGGCTCGGCCTGGAACGCACTTGGTCTATGTGACGTCGAACCACCCCAGTAGGCGTTTGAATGGTGACCATGCGTGACCCTGTAGTGGACTGCACTTTCCCTGGTGTCCATTTCTCCCCCTGGCCGTAGTTACGGGCGTACACGGCTGTGTCGGGCGGCAGTGTCCACTCTTCCGTCTCCTGGGTTGACCCTGGGAAAGGTGGGAAACACGAGTCCAAGCGCGAGCGGATCAAGTAGCCGAATAGAAGTTCGGAAGGGGATTTTCCCTCGTGGCACGGCGTTCTCCTGTAGTTGAAAAGAACTTTGACTAGCTTCTCTTCAAGTGTGCCTTCGCTCATCTTCTTTAGCGCTTCCTTAATCGTACGAACAGCTCGTTCAGCAAGTCCGTTAGACTGTGGGTGATACACAGCCGTACGTAGGTGTGCGATGTTATTGTTCTTAGCAAAGATGGCGAATTCTTCGCTAGTGAACTGCGTGCCGTTGTCCGTAACTATTGTGCGTGGAACACCGAATCTGGCAAAAATGCTGCGCAAGCTGGCAATCGTAGATGACGTGCTTGCCTGCCTCATGGGCACGGCTTCAATCCACTTAGTGGCAGCATCCACGACTACCAGTATCATGCTGCCTGCGACCGGCCCGGCGAAATCGGCGTGGAGCCTCGACCATTTTTCCTTAACGGCTGGCCAACTGATGGGTTGAGCAGAGGCCGGCATAGGCAGGTTTTGAACGCAATTGTGGCACGACGCTGAGAGGTGTTCTATCTCTCGGTCTAGTCCCGGCCACCAGAATGCCGATCTGGCAACCGCCTTCATGGCCGAGGACCCTTGATGCGTTTCATGCAACATGTGTAGTACCCGTTCTCGTGCTTGTGTGGGAACAACAACTCGATGACCCCAGTATACCAACCCGTGAGCCACAGATAGTTCCAACCGGCGTTCCGAGAATGGCGCCAATCCCGCGTCCTTTACATGTGTAGGCCAGCCGTGCTTCGTATACTCCACAACCTTCGTTAGTAACACGTCCTGCGCAGTTAGCTGTTTGAGTTCCTCGACAGACACAGTGCCATCATCGAAACTTGCCAGCGCGTGCACATACTCGGGGGTTCGCTCCTTGCTGGTGGTTCTGGAGTGTGCAGCGGTAGCCGGCTGAGTGGGTCGGCGTTTAGTAGCAGCTTACCGGGCGAATACTGAAGTTTGTAGCGAAATCCACCGAGGTAGAGAGCCCAGCGCTGTATTCGGGCTGCGGCCAACGCCGGCGTAGGCTTGTCCGCTTTCAGCAGGCCCAGGAGCGGCTGATGATCTGTGACCAAGGTGAAATCTCTGTTTAAGAGATAGTCGCGAAATTTCGACACCCCAAAAACCAGAGCCAAGGCCTCACGTTCTAGCTGAGAGTAATTCCGCTCGGCACTGGTCAGCGTTCGCGACCGGAAGCCAATGGGCCGGTTTACTTTTCCGACCGTATGAAACAGCACTGCACCGATGCCATGCGGAGAAGCATCACACTCCAGTTTCAATGGTTTCGCGGGGTCGTAGTGAACGAGTACCCCTGCCGCAAGTAAGCACTGCTTTGCGTTGGCAAAGGCGGCCTGCTGAGCTTCTCTCCAGACCCAACGCGCATTTTTCCCCAGCAACTGGTACAAAGGTGCAAGCACGGATGACATATTCGGCAGGAACTTGGAGTAATACGACAGCATGCCCAAAAACGAGCGAAGTTCCTGCACATTTGTCGGGTTAGGAGCCTGGGCGATTGCTTCCACATGTTTCTCAGTGGGATGTAGGCCGTCTTTGTCGATTTGGTGCCCTAAATACGTGACTGAAGGCTGACTAAATTTGCATTTGTCTCGCCGGAGTTTTACACCGTGCTCGCGGAAACGCTGCAGTACCGCTCGCAGAGTATCGTTGCTTCCCTGTCGCTCCGCAACCAGCACATCATCGAGGTAAGCTTGCACGCCTGGTAGTCCCTGCAGGACTGTTTCGATTTTACGTTGGAAGATGGCTGGGGCAGACGCTATGCCAAAAGGCAGCCTCTTGAAGCAAAATAGCCCTCGATGCGTGTTGATTACGCATAGCTTCTGTGATTCTTCGTCAAGCGGTACTTGGTTATACGCGTCACGAAGGTCGAGAGTACTGAAGTACTCTCCGCCGTTTAGGCACGCAAACATGTCGTCAATCACCGGCAATGGGTACTGCTCCAGTTCGCATACAGGATTTAACGTGATCTTGAAATCGACGCAAATCCGAACTGTTCCATCTTTCTTTAAGACAGGCACAATGGGCGTAGCCCACTCCGCATGCGCAACCGGTGATAACACGCCAATTGCTACCAGTCTGTCTAGTTCTTGAGAAGCCTTATCACGGAGAGCAAAAGGGATGGATCGTGCCTTACAGAACTTTGGTGTAGCTCCCTCCTTGAGTTGAAGGTGTACAGGGGGACCGCTGATGCAGCCGAGTTCCGCACTGAAGACGTCTTGAAACTCGTTGGCGATGTCGTCCGCGGCCGGGAGACTCGTTGGCGATCCAGCTTCCGCAGTCATGTGAAGAATAGGTGACCCTGCGTTGCTCAGCTGAAACAGTAGATCCCGCCCGCATAGACTAGGACCGGGGCAATTCAATACAATTAGGGGGCACTCTACTACGGCACCCTTGTAGGCTACCTTCATGTCCAATTGTCCTAGGACGGGGAGCTTGCCAAGATAACAGGAAAGCTTGACACCTGAAGGTTGCAATGGCGGCCATCTCCCCAGTTCTTTTCATAAATTTCGCGGGGCACAACACAGACGGGCGACCCCGTGTCTATCAGCATTGGCATGTCAACACCGCACCACGTGAATGTCCTGTGAATTGGGGGCTCTAATTGCCACTTCCGAGAAGAAGTCAAAGTCCAGAGGTGCATCGCTTCGTCTACGTTCCCCTCCGCACCGTCTTCCGCCATCGCCAGTGCTCGTCCCCGCATGCCTTGTGTCGACGCCGTTTCGCGTTTCCTCGGAGCGTCGCTCGGGCACATTTTCGCAAGATGACCCGGCCTACCACAGTGATAGCACCTGCTCTTGGCCCAGCGGCATGCGTGGCTGTTGTGCTTCTTACTTCCGCAACGCCCGCATTTTAGAGTCGGCTCGTTCGTCAACACGCGCTGCGCGTCAACCTTCAGTACGGTGGTTGTATCGCCCGATATCTTATTTGCGTCGTCATCTGCCGTTTCGGCTGATAGTGCTATCGCTTCGGCCTCTTCCAAAGTCAAGTTTGCTTTTGCCAAAAGCTGTTTTTGCAAGGCCTTTGATCTGACGCCACAGACTATACGGTCGCGGAGCATTCGTTCCAGCATGCTGCCGAAATTGCAGTTGTCTGCAATGCGTCGGATGTCGACAAGGAAATGTTGCAAAGGCTCACCTTCGTGCTGACATCGATTGAAGAACCGGAAGCTTTCGGTTATCTCGTGGCGCTTTGGGTCGAAATATTCATTCAGTGTTGCGACTACTTCTTCGTAGGTCAGACTGTTGGGTTTCTTCGGAGCGACTCGTCCCGCTAGGATCTGCACAGTCTTTGTGTTTAACGCTGCTACGAGCAACGCCCTTTTTCTCGCTGTGTCGGTAACTCCCGTTGCCTCGAAATAAGCTTCTGCCTTGATGACGTACGCTCTCCAGTTGTCCCTCTCGCCGTCATACTCGGGAAGATGGTGGTGAGCCAAGGCTGGCGTTGTCATTGCTGCAGGTTCTTGAAAGGCCGTACCGTGGCTTTGCTCGCCGTGATCTTCTTTTAGTGCATGGGTTCCTGTCTTGCTCGTCGCCACTGCTACATAGCAAGCGCACACACGGTGCGTGGACGACTGACGAGACCAGCGCTGGGGACCGGAAAAACGTTTATTCGTCCGTGAACAGAGTATTTAACGCAAGCAAGAGAGAGGGAGTTGGGAAGGGAGAAAGGGCGAGGAAAGACATAACGCTGCAGTTGTTGATACGTCACACGCCTGGCTCAGGCGGCGGGAGATAGCATATCAAGATGATTTACAACAGGTTGCTGCACATTTTTTACTATACAAAGTTCGTACTGGTGTAGGCCTTTAGCGACCATGAGGGGAAGTCTGAAATAATAAATAAAAACGTGCTCTCCTGCCGCAATACACGCAGTAGTTGAGGGTAGTACTGCCGGCTGACTCAACTGCTATTTAAGTAACGGAAAAAAGATATGCTAGTTGATCATTTACCGAAATAGAACAACGGAGAGCTATAGGCTTATTTTGGAGTAGCCATAACTATTCTAAGAACGTGAACCACTTCACAACGGCAGCCACGAGCGAGAGTTCGATGTTAGTACAGCCCAAAGGTGGAGAATGGCAACCTCCCCGTTTGTCGTCTGCTAGCGGAGTCGGGCGCGTGCCTCTCTCTCGTTTTACCCCGCCGAACCCGCTGAATTTCCCGGATGTATGGAGAGGGCGCTGCTGTCGAACAAAATGGTGCCGCCCAGAGAGCGCTAAATGGAATGGTCTATAGAAGTACTTTTAATGCGAAAGCAATAACTGTCCCATGGAGCGAGCTGACGTCATCAGTTTGAAGCGCGATAACGGCACCTTGTTCTCGATCCCAAGGAGCTGCACCATAAGGAGCGAAGTAAAGCTGATGGATTTCACCTTCGGTTCCATTGGCTGGCGCGCAACGACGGGGGCTCCCATTGGCCGCTACGCTCGTCAGTTTCTACTATCGCTCACCCCCATGGCGCTGCGTGTCCATCAGCGCGCCGTTAACACGGAGCGTGCAAGGTCAGCGTGCCCAGGGGAGCACGCGCCGCTGACCGGCGACGAAAAGTGCACAGCAGACGACAAAGGGAGCGGGCGAGCGGCTTGCATGCTTTCGCATTCACAACTCATAAGAAGTGCTTAGGTGTACCTGGAGCTTTTTTAACACAACCTTTTATGATGCCCTTTAATTCCTCTGTGCAGTGTCTTTTTTTAACCGGTATGCTCTGTTCCATGGGTAATCGGGTGTTCATTAGGTATTTACGGAAATTGCGGCGAATACTGGATACATTCAAGTGGTAACAGAGTAGTTGTTTTAGTCTCGGTGACGTACTATTTAACGCAGTCAACTTATAATCAACTCCGTGTTTTTAGATAAATTTGAACCGGTAAGCAAGCCTTTTTTTGGTCAAGTTAAATTTCCCGGAAATATCAAATTTTTTAGATCACAACGGCAAAAAAGAAAAAGAAAGAATATAAAGTGGTATTTTACAAATATCTTTTATAAGAGCACAGGGTCAGTGGTCCCAAGGGGGGGGGGGGACACTTTGGTTTTCTTAGACTACTGAAAAAACTACTGAACGAACCTAGCTCGGCAAGGTTCGTTCAGGACAAATGTTCATGGTACCTCTTGGTCACGACAAAGGCTATTGTTTCTAGTATGGACCATACTATTTGTGCGCTTCTTAGAGGGAGGAGGGATAGTGTTTTATAACAGTGAAAGCTATGAACCCGTATATTTCAATCGAGGGTATGACAGCTGAAGCTTCCATGCCTTCCAGCGACTACGTGCAGGAGTTTAATTACTTCAAAGTATGGACTGTTATTGAGGCAAAGCCTTTTTGCAATATCTGTAGTGGTATAGTTATTATTACCAATGGCAAAGCGCTTATATCCGAGTGCAACTGCAGAAATCTCATGCGATACAAGTGAGTTGTGATAAATGTAGGGTATAGGTTTGTGTCCGGACTTTTTATTTTTATTCTGAACTTTTTTAAAAATAGAGAATTCAGTAAAATTAAACTCATGAATTTAAGAAAATTGGTAATGTAACAAAACTAAACTCCGATAAACCCCACTTTTTTAGCGGAAAATTAACTAAAAAAAAAACCCACCCCCGAATTTTGTGACAAATGAACTCCGAAAACACGGTATTCTACCTATAAGTCACTTATTTGTTGGCAAAGCAACAATTGTGATACAAACTTAACAAGACCAATTTTGGGGAATGTACTTTAAAAGCGGAGTTGTACTTTCCGCTATAAGTAAAAAAAGAAAAAAACACACTTTAAAGTAAAGTGCACTTACATATACTCGGAAAATGTACTTCAAGTTAAGTACAAGTTTTCTAAACCTACTTGATTTTAAGTTCAAATGTGGGATGGTTTTATTTTAAATCGAACACACGTATCAGGGTCGGTATTTTGATTTGCCTAACATATTATATAGTATATAGCCCTATTTCTGCAATCAAAAAAATAAATAAAAATATAAGCTTTTTTAACTTTTTTTTAAAAGTGGAGCAAGGTGAATTGTTTTATTTAGGCTGCTTGATTTTTTGTACCCAGTTCTGTCAGTTTCCGCGTAAACCCTTCCCAATCATAAGCAAAAAACAGAAAACAAACAAACGAACAAACAAATTCGGATCGGGGACAGTCGAGTTTGTTCTTTGCCTTGGTGATGGTGTAAAAAAAGGAATCTCTCCCAAGACGTGCCCCAAAACGAAGTCATCTTGGATTCCGTCCGATCGCCAAGATGTGACCGTCGTCGACTGTGACTATGTTATTTGAGATCTTTCTCAAATAAATTCTTTTTTATTTAACTCTGCATCGTGTGGTACGTACACTATATTGTTCGAATGTTAACATTCTTGCTAAATTGTACGTCCGTGTCCTTGGTCTATCGGTAAACAAATTATTTGTTTACATTAACTGAAGAGCGTGTTGGTAACATTGAAAACGAAAACACTCACAGTAAGTTTTCTGGTATAACGCATGGCCTTTTTAAATATATTAGCATTAGTACTCTGGTACATGCGATGATCTCGGTTTGTTTTGGAGCACACGTTTGCAAAGTTCGCAACGTAGCCACGGGATGAGCACCACAGCCCCACTGGCTGTGGAAACTGGCTAGGAAACACCTTCTGCAAGCGCCGACAGATGGTGACGGGGTGCGTTTTTCGAGAGGCTAGGCGATAGGATGCATAACAACGGAGGTCGCACTGGACCGGCTAATTATAGAGGGCGACACCGTGACGTAACACCTAGCAACCGAATATCGCCGGCGACGTCCCCCTTCGCCAGTTTCGGCGCCGCGCAGTGGGGGACGGCGAGTGTATCACAGGGGCGCGTGTTAACCCACCCCGGCCCCCGTTCAGGCCGCTTCGCTGCGACAGTCTGCGGATGGCTCATTACAAAATATTAACCCACCATTACAAAACGTTAACTCGTAAACGCCGCTTCGCGGCGCCCCGCCAGTACGCCATAGCCCCGCTGTCCCCCACTGCACCTCCGTTACGTGTACATCACGCTGTCGCTCTCTATACACCTTTCCAAGAAACACTTGACCCCAGGGCGACAAACCGTTTTCGAGCCCAGTGACTGGGTTTGAGGCTAGACTCTCACCAGTGTCCCTGATAACCCTTACTAAGGGGACAGTAATTTTGATAGGCGCAGCCTAACAAAATCATTGTCCACTTAGTTAGGGTTAGGATAGGCACAGCCTATCAAAGTTTCCACAGGCAGTGAGGCTGTGGTCCCAACCCGTGGCCACGTTGCGAACTTTGGATACAATGCTAATACAGTGAAACCCGTTTAGAACGAACCCACGTACAGCGAAATATTGTCGATATCGAACTCACGGAAAATTTAAATAAAAATGCATCTAAAAAGTACTTTTGTAAACGAACAACATATTGGGCTATATCGAACTTTTTCCACTCGGGAAGGCTTCCAAAAACGCGCAAACCATCGTCTTCTAGCCAATTAACCCCCCCCCCCCCCCCCCCCAAAAAAAAAAAAAAGTAAGAAAGAAAGAAAAATTTTTAAAGCAATTTTGGAAAGGCACAAAAAAAAATCAGCGGGAAAGCGGTTGCTTACGTAGCAAAGCGAATCAGAACGAACGATAAGCTAAAAAAGAATGCATGCATACACACACACACAAACAAAAAAACTTTTTTAGCGCGATGTTACAAGGCGGGAGCGAAGAGATGAGAGCAGAAAGGGAAGCCTCTCGCTTCTCTCGCCCTTCTGCGCCCGGTTTGACCTAGCGGTGCCTACATGTTTCCGCTCCGCTTTAGGGTGGCGCCAACTTCTTGTTACCCTTTCCCAGATCCTCTCCCACCGCCATTTTGTCCCACTTTTTCTTTCGCTAAACGTAAACAACGGAGAGTTTCTGTAGCCTCGAAATCCCGGCAACACTGTGAGGCCACTTCCGTTTCCGCTCATAGGACGAGTCGGAGCGTTGGTCGGAGGCGCGGTCGGAGGCTCAGCGGGATGGCGGTCGTGGTGCCTGTCGCTCTCTTTATTCGGGTGTTTCATATTTTGAAGTTGCGAGCAGGAAGTGTGCGTTGCTTTTAACGAAACGCGAGTACTATTGGCCGTCCTCACCGTCAAAGTTGTTGATCATGACTTCAGACCGCTTGTCAGTTTTGCTGACGTTCCCGGCAAGCTACGCGTACAAGAGCAAGCAGTCTCCCGTTCGCGCTGCCCTCAACAACTTCGTGTGTTCCTGTCCGTGACCTAACGTGTCGCGGTGTGTGCCTAATTGTGTGTTTTAAATACGTGCTTCAGCGTGTACTCGGAATGTGTTCAATACGTATCTGCTCCGATGCGTATTTAGCAACAGCGATCGACTACAGGCTGGTCTGACGTGCGATTCGTAGTCTGTTGACGTGGGCTCCTCGGCGTGTTTGCTTCGTGTATTCCTGTGCCTGCTCCAACATTCCTCAGTGTGTATAAGGCATGTGGACCAGTGTGTACCTATTGATAAGGTCCCTCTATGTTTTAAATGAAATAGATACTTTTGAATGGCCAGTTGTAAATCATTGTTATAATTCAACGCAATTAGCATTCGTCTCTTTGTACGTGTTTTTTTATGTTTAACATTGACCCTTTGTTCCTGTTCAGGAAAACATGTGAATAGATGTTTAATATGCGTATGAATGGGGGCCTCTCCTCAACATATTTTTGGTAAGGATGTCCCAAAGAGTGTTCTCTTGAATTGTTTTTAGAACACTTGTCTAAACCATTACATGTAACGATTGCCTACTGCAGATTTTAACACCCTTCGAAAACAGCCGCACGATTATAGCACACGGAAACCTTACAAGGACTTTGCTTGTAGCTGCCTCTTGGCCACAGGAGAGCTCTGTTTCTATGCATGGACTTGCTCACAGTCACAAGCGGCGATGTCTACCAAACGGTGTGCCCTTGATTTTACAGGCATTCATGAAACGCACCTATAGTGCACAGTGCCACAACCCATCAAAAACAACTGCACAACCCCATAACCTTCTCACTAAGACTCGCACGTAGCTGCCTCTCGGCCACAGGAGTAATCTGTCTCTAAGCATGGTCTTGCACCTATACAGAAACAGCAACAACATGTTTGTTTACTGTCTGCCGAGCTGTGCCTTTGATTTGACAGGCATTCATGAATCGCATCTTTACTGCACAGTTCTACAACCCGTCGGAAACAACCCCACGACTCTTAACACAACCATCTCACTAAACTTGCAAGTAGAAGGGTGCCTACATGTATGTCCGCTCTGCTTTGTTTAGGGTGGCACCGCTGTTTGTGATCCCTAGGGTGCCTACATGTGTGTGCGCTATGTAGGCACCCTAGCACGTAGCTGCCTCTCAGCCGCAAGAGTAATCTGTCTCCTAGCACGGTCTTGTATAGAGATGTAGCGAACGTCCTGAGATTTGTGTTTGACAGCTTTTCAGCTTTCCGAACCTAAGAAAGGTTTGATTTCGCAAAGTTTGCAACTTTCGTACACCACCAAGATTCGACTTCGCAAAGTTAGAAATTTTCTTGCACTGCCGAGATTCGAATTCGCAAAGCTCGAAGCCTTCAAGGTTCTTAAAAGTTCGCATTTGAGTTTGAAATATTTTTGACGTTTAGTATAGAAAAATTCAAACTTTCTAATTTCTTTAAGGTTCAGGTTTGAAAAGATTAAATATTGTTTGAGAAGTTTGAATTCTTCTAACTAGTTCCACTGTTTGGAATACAGCTTTCACGGATTCCATTGATCCATACTCCGAAATATTGGAAACTTAGTTCCAGAAATTTCACTACGAAGGTTCCATATGTCATTAAGCCAATTTCATTTTCAGTACTACAGCAGTATAGAACTGCCAGATCCACAGTAGTTAGTGGGAAAAGTGACAGATATTTAGAGGCAAACAACTTTACTTCCCGATTTTTTTTTAAATTTTTTTTTAGTGTGGACGTTTATTTTTGGTAGAATAAATCGCAGGACGGAGAAAGTACCGGCACACATGCACATAACAGAATCAACGGAAAACCCAACCCAAACTTGGGGCCCTTGAACACGCAGCTCAAAAGGCTCATCGGACAAGTCAAGTAGCAGAAACGAGTCTGCATCCTACCTTAGTCTTATTTGTCATGCATAAAATTATATTTTAACCTAGTGCAAAAAAAGAAGCGTGGTACATTGCATGGCACAGGTTTCCTAAATTGCTTATCGCCGAACACGGGTTACGAAATTTGGTTCTCAAAGCCAACATGGGCACGAGTGAAATGCGAGCAAGCTCCAATACCGCGTTTGCTGTACTTCATTGCAGCACCCTGTGCTGCTGTCTGTACACGCCACAAAGCCTTCCTCCTATGGAGGGTCTAGGTACAAGATATTCAATGTGGCTTAGACGGCTGTCTTAACTCGAGAGTTGAAACCTGACTCCACGCGGAGGCGCTTGCACCGTTCACAGTGGAGAAGGGCACCCCCAGAGCATTGCACATTTAGTCAAACACCGCTTCAACGTAAGCCCTCCGATTTGAACATGCACACTGACGCTTCTTGCTGCACTTTACCCGAGTCGCTGATGTGTTCTAACACTAGATGGGCTGGCACTGCACATAGGAGTACGCATTTTTTTCTGTGAACCCAACAAACAAGATGATAGCGAAAGAACAAAGCAGAGTGATCCTGCAACAAGTAATCTCGAATAAGGTTCACAGTTTGTCAAACTTTTCTCCGCAGTGGATAGTTTAAAATGTTGAATTTGAATGTGATAAGAAACATTATTGAATCTTATGTAATAAGTCTGAAATTAAATTTCTGAATAAGAAAGTTGAAATTTGAGATCAACCGAATTGGAAACGTTCAAACCTTGTTTGATCATAAACCTTGGTGAAGTTTCCGGCATCTTAGTTTGTAATAGTCAGGAGCAGCGGAACAGTGGCAACATGTTTGTTTGCTGTCTTTTGGGCTGTGTGCCCTTGATTGGACAAGCTATCTCATGGATAACACTTATACATGGCTTGCATGTGATGTCAGTCCACCCTTCTTTCTGGTGGTCAAAACCGTCTTCTGTTGACG